>CM046844.1:1125499-1201384 GCA_025618425.1 Heliocidaris tuberculata | reverse complement strand
ATTGACAGTCGTAATTATTCTACTGGAAATTGCATTCCCATTTTGATTAAAATATAAATATTAAATGTACTATCAAAGATGGACATTATTTGTCTGTTTGTGCGAAGGAAAAAGATCTATGAGTTGACAACTGGATTGTAATTTGCATTAGGGGAAGTGATGTTCTGTTTGTAAATTGCTTATTGGTGAGAGGGTAAAAAGTCTACGATATTAAAGACAAGTTTTTAAACGTCACAGAATTATATTTCGGAGAAATATAGTTGCTATGCATTCATTGGTAAGGAGGTTAAATAAACTACGATTAAACAGTAATGTTTGACGTCAAGTAATTTGCATTTGGGGGAAATACATTTTATTTGTATTAAATGCTTTTATTTGTGACAAGATAAAAGTCAAGATTATAGACCATTAATATGCGTCACCATTTTTGTATTTAAAGGAAAGTTTATTTTGTGCTTATTGGTAAAACAGTTACTATCAGAGTTAAAAGAATATATGATTTGAAAGTTATGATAGACGTTTTAGAATTTGTGTTTGAAAGTTAAGCACATTAAATGTGCTTAGATAGAAAGAGAAAATATGGAGAGGTGGGGTGGAAATAATATGTGGTGCATTATAATTACAATTAAATGGCAAAGAATGAGAGCCAGGGAGGAATGAAATATTGCATTGAGTGACGTACAAAGAAGAAGAGATAGAGAGAGAGTGGTAAAGGAAGAGAGGGGGGGGGTGATTGAGAGAAAAAGAGAGAGTGTGGGAGGAGTTGGAACAATGACTCCAAATAACCACAATGGAACTGAGACAGGAGAGGTAATAATAAAATGAAAGAGGTGCTTGAATATATATTTTTTAAAAAGATTAGTCATTAATCATGTTAATATTTCATAGATGCAATCACAACCTCAAATGGCCTTTACGACACATCAAATATTCACAAAGCAATGAACAGAGATGGCTGAGGTTGGCAGAAAACCGCAGAAATACAACTGTACAGGAAGTTCTGATTCAGATGGCTGACAATTTATTTGACAATAACATGAACATGATGAACTAACCGTCGTACCATTTCCGTTCACTTCGTCTTAGTTACATTTGCCGCTTTTTCATGCAGAATGCTCCAAAGAATTAAATCGTTGTTAACATACATATTTCTGTATTCATGTTACTATAGCATAACTGCAAGAAACATCATAACTTCAGAAAAATCAGGGAAAATAAGCAGGTATTCACTGAAGGTATATAGCGACCCCCTTTGAAAATGTCACCTGATTTTACAATGTGTGATCTACATATTCTCTCCGGCGACATGTGCTCTGGATTTTATTTGGTCAAAGATAGCATATAGCTTTGGGGTTTGGGTTGCAAAATGAATTTAGATCAGGTTAAAGGCTGTTATGAATTCTAAACAAATTAGAAATTGCAGAGCAATAGACCTGTTCACAGATATATTCCAATATTCCAATACTTTTAAAACAAAGGTTGTTCTTGACAACCTGAAAGCTTGTCAGAGGCTTGTCAGACATAGCAACGAGTAATGTATGCAAACTGGATTCCAAGTATTGTAGTTCATTCATTAATAACAGGTTAATGGAATACTTCGTTACTAGGTCCCCAGGAAAGAAACATCCATGATTTTCATGGGCGCATATCCTGGGGGGACAGGGGGACATGTCCCCCCCCCCCCCCAACCTTTTTGAATAACCTTTTTTTTTTTTGCTTGTCAGAGAATTTTAGAGGCAAATGTCCCCCCACCTTTTTCAATAACCTTTTTTTTTTTTTTTTTTTTTTTTGCTTGTCAGAGAATTTTGGAGGCGAATTCCCCCCCCCCCTAAATTTCAAAATTGATTTGCGCCACTGATGATTTTGAATAACTATGTGAACAGGTCTATTTAACCATCTCTAGAGCATTATATCGTACAATCTTTACAAGATGAGATACACGACTGATATCACATTATACAGTAAGTACATGCACTATGCTAGTATTGGCGGGATGGATTTGGAGATGGGAGATGAGAGATGGGAGATGAGAGATGGGAAATGGGAGCAGGGCCTTTAAGAAATCGCCTATTCCCCCCTCCCCCTATTTGCGATGGGGGAAATGTGCAGGCATTCATTCTGAGGTAGAAAATATTGACAAATAATACTTACTGTGGAAAAATGATTCATGGAGGGCTAATTCTGCTGTTAAAGGAGAATGAAACAATCATGGAAATATAAGCATCAATTTGCATCAGAGCTTTGTCATCCTTGGCTTATATTTCCTGATTGAGGTGTCATATGAAAGGGCAGAAAATAAACTTTCGAGAAATGTGATTATCTCTTTGAAATTCAGAAATTCAGAAAAAGAATATCAACACCACCATATCACGAGCTGTCGGCATTCTATTCAAACTTAAATACATTCTACCTAATAATATACTCTTTATGATTTATAATACATTAATTCTCCCCCACATATCATATTGCAACATGATTTGGGCAAATACTGCCAAATACAAGATTAATTCAATACTTTTACTGCAAAAGAAAGCACTACGTATATGCACGGGCACACACTATAGCGCGAACTCCGACCCGTTATTCCATAAACTCAACACCCTTAAAGGAGCGATAATGTCTCCAATCGTGGTGTTTTTGAGCTTGGCCCGGCTCGGGTAATGTTCAGGAATCTCCGTACATCTTCGGTAAAAGCGTGAATTGTGTGTACGCAGCACGCATTCGTGCCGAAGAAAGACGAACTGAACAACCCAACTGACAAACCACCCCAACCTTGACGGCAATTTTGTTCGCTGCTCCAAGATTGTTGGTATGCACGACCTTGCAATAGGGGCAAGCGAATAAAATTGAACGTACATGGATATCGAGCGGTGGCTCCCTTTAAAGTCTCTGACATAAATACACTCCAAATAGCCCTACTTATGTTTAAAGTCTCTATACATCAAGTTCCATCTCCACTTAGCGATATGCTTATGCTTAACAGAAGTATTCACTAATACCCAACCTGTAACGCTAATAATTACCACTTAATAATCCTAAAACTTTGTTAGCACACAAATCTATTAGACATACCGGTCCCGATATATGGAATTCACTACCAGATGCAGTCAAGTCACACACTACTCTCTATTCTTTCAAAGCAGCCGCCAAAAAGTACCTCATCAAATAGTATGATGACTCTGTGCGTAAATGACATATTACATCTTCTTTTCTCCTCTTTCTCCTTCTTTCTTTCTTCATCTTCCCCTTCTCCTTTTCTCTCTCTCTCTCTCTCTCTCTCTCTCTCTCTCTTTGCACTCCCTACACTTCCTACTTTTCATTCCTTCCCTCTGCCTAACTCTTCCTTAATATCTCTTCAACACAGTCCACTTTTCTACTTACCATACTCTTCTATTTATGCTTTCTTTCTCCATACATCTCATCTCGTCCCCATCCTTCATTGACTTCTATTACTTTGAATACAACGAAAAGTCTTTTTTCTTTCTTTTTTTTTCCCCTTTTCTTTTTTTAATATTCCCCTTTCTTTAGTATTTACATTTTTTTTTGTATAGGAATGTCTCTCCATCAAGCTTTGCTTATGTGACAATCCTTCTTTATGATTCATTTACGTTATTTATACAATGCAATTACTCTATTTGATAATGTATTAATATTTGTTTATTATGTTGTAATTCAGTTTGCAAAAATATGTTTGAAGAAAAAAAAAGGTCATAAAGATAAATAAATAAATCAAATCAAAATTTATGAATCATAATTGTGATTAAGATATGATTAAACTTTCATAAATCTCGGTTTCGTTTTTTCTGGGACGCACTGTATATGGTTATGAATTTTGTCGAAAAGGTTTTAAAAAGGGCAAATTTTGATTTTAAGAACAATCATTTTGAACCTTTCAATCTGTATAATTCTATACATGCATTATTCCAATTGTGTAAATTTTTGGATGTGAACTTGCATGTTTTTACTAATGAAAAATGTTTTATTGAGATGGAATCAATATAACTAAACTGAACTGAAGTGAAAATTGCCAAATTCATTGCACTTTACGAAAAGTTTCGAACAAATCTTGTACAGACACACAGCTAACCGCGGTTTTCAAGTTCAGACGCACGTGATAATTTATATCCGAGCAAGTTTTATCAATTATTATTCACCCTCATTTGTTTAATATTCTACGTGAGACTAGAACGATTTGCATCCGCTTGGAAAATGCTTGTGTTTCTTTTCAAGTGAAACTGCAGACATCTTACGAATGCTTTCGTGATCGAGACACAGAAGCAATTGAATTGATATGTCGCCACATGAAATTATAATGAAAAGGTATCTTTACAATAGCACAATATACATGTACATCCTCACATGATATTAACTCTTTTACAGAGTGACATAATTATGTGTGAAAACGATCGTTCGAATTCCTCGTTAGAAAATGCTTCTAAAAGACAAGACAATTTTCCAACACAGAGTCGGGGTGACCCCAAATGAATGTCCCACGTGCACTATATAGATTTACTCATTCTCAGAAACTTGCCAGTCAAAAGTTTGTTCCATGATTCATCCAAAGCTGATTTTCATGAACACTGATGAAGGCAGAGTCAGAGGCATGCATGTCATCTAGACGCACGTAAACTGACTACTGAGCGATGCGTTCAAATTTTCATGAATATCATTTCATTCAATACGTTCAGGATGCCTGAGAATTTAAAAAAAAAAAAAAAAAAAACCCACATATTCAAAATCTGAACTTGAACATGACATTATACTAGTATATCAATGCCTTTGTATCGTAAATTAGAGATCCTATATGATAGAGCGATTCATATAAAACTTTCAGCCACGTATTCATCTTGTTCATTCTGTGCGAATTTATGTACTGTGTACTAGGTGAAATCCCTTCTCATGGGGTAATAATGAAATTTCTCATAAAATCAATGACTGCAACGAAGCTATTACTTATCACAATCCTTCAGCTCAAATTAAAACGAACGTTAAAGATCGAGTCGTGGGAGTTTTAGAGTTTTATGAATCTGGTTAGTCTTGTTGAATGAGTAAATCTAGCGGCCGCATGTTGGGGGCAGATACATCACATGTGTTCTTCTTACTGGTGAAAAGAATGTGTTCTTATTTTTACCCGTTGTTTACTTTTTTGCACTTCGTAAATATGGCTTTACAATCTTTTCTAAAGTTTGCGTTAAGGAGTGCGTAAACGAAGATACTGACTATGTGATTGAGGGTGCGCAGCTGGTAAGCGAATGCTACAACGATGCCCTGTGATTCCTTTGCTCGGTAAGCAGCTACTGCCTCGTCGGGAACATTGGTAAGAATGAAGGAAGGCAGCCAGGACAGGATGAGGATGAGGTTGGTTAACACCAACATCCGTGTCATAATGCGCTCTTTTCTCTGCCGGTTGCCTTGGGACGGTTTACCAACGTCTTTTCTTGCAGGAACACCTGTGTTGTCTGGAATGTCGGTATCTGGATATGAGGAATAATCTGAAGATGGAGCATCCCCTGCCGGACAGAGGCAGGTGGCTGTGCGTGCAGAAGATGCTTGGCTCCTGTCTCCAAAGGGTTTATCACTGGACTTCCATCATGTCCATTAGTGGTTGATCTTAGCATAATCCCACGACTGCCGCCAGATGAAAATAAGTCTGAGACATCGCTGTTGTTGTCCATTACATGGTTTCCAGATAAGATCGCCGTTGTATCTTCATGTTTTGAATGGTCAAATTTCCTGATTGAACTCTGGGCTCGGTTGGTCCCCTCATTGTCAGTCGTTGGGACAAACTCTTGAACCTTGCCTATTGTGTTTCCTCGACGTTCGGCGCTGACGGATATTTGAACCTGATTTCCTACGAGTCCTGCCCTAACCTTCATCTGCTTACGAATTTCCTCATAGATCCTGACATAGACGCACGTGCATATAATCAGTGCTAGTAGGAAGGATATAGACGTAAAGATTTCATTGCTGAGATCCAGCCAGTCGGGTCCACCTCTGTAAATGCATTTATAAACTAAACCGATCTGAACTGGTTTAACAAACAATGCAAACTGAAGGTTTCCTGATATAGCTAGCCCGATGCTCACTAGAATAACTGCAATGATGCTATGGGCATTTAATCGCATACCTAAGGGTTTACACACGGCCATGTAGCGATCAAGGGCGATGAATGTTGTCAGGTAGAGCGCCGAAAAGGAAAAGGCACGGCTACCATAAATGCTGACCTTACAAACGAAGGCATTGATGAAGACACCACCAAGTGATCTAACTAGATGTATAGGAGCAATAAGGCAGGCACATAGATCGATGGTCGCTAGACTCAGTATCAAAAAGGACGTGGTGGTTTTGCGCGATTTCTTTGCAAACACCCAAATCACCAAACAATTTCCGGGCACGCCGATAACGAAGATTATTGTGAAAAGCGAAACTGCCACAAGTGCCGTTACATCCATCGTCACACGTGCTTTAAATCAAAAGTTGAAAATCAGGATGAAAAACGTTCCTATATTCAATTGAGTTGATGTCGTTCGTTTTCTACAACTCAGCTTGATAACATGCAAAGGTGAAAATCCTCTGTCGCAGTGCGATTAGAACTCATACATATTGTCATTATAAGATATTGCGTTTAAACATAAAAACGAGTCATATATCACCATCAGAAACTTAAGGAATGATATAGATGATGTAATTTTCATACAAGAATGTTCGATAAACGGAGTAGTAGCATTAACTGGAAAAGATCTAGCGATCACAAACAAAAAACAAAAAAACAACGATGATTCTCTTTCGTAAGGTTTAGAAGAAGATTGAGCGTTCACATGTCGGCAAATGATGATCGTGGTTTGAAATATAACATTTTGTCGTTGGCTAGACCGTCACGTGATTTACTCTGTCCTTTTCCGCAACTGTAATTGGCTGAATACTGCTGGTAAGGAGAAATTAATCGATAAACTTTAGGGGAAATAACGGGGGGACATGGTGGAGGTATGAAATATTCATAACGCAATGGCGTTATATGATCGCTTTATATACAGGTTTCTCTCCCATCTTCCCACTTAATATGCATGTCATCTTTCCCATCAAATCCATCCCCATCTCTCTCTCTCTCTCTCTCTCTGTCTTTCTCTCTCTCTCTCTTCCTCCTCTTTCTACCTTTTTTTTCTCTTCTCTCCCACTTTTCTTATTTTTCTGTCCGATGTTCTCTGCTTTTTTTTTTCATTTCAACGTTTGCTACTTAATTATCACTTCGTTTTTTCTCTTTTTTTTCTCTGTAAGCATGATAAGTTTGCATACACACACATACACGCACGCACAACACACACACACACACACACACACCCGCGCACACGCCCCCCCCCCACACACACACATACATGTATATATTTATATATACGTACACTGATGAATACTGATGAAGTCCATCTGATGAATACTTTTTGATATAGGTCATCGTGCATGAGTAATCTCTTCGTCGCAACTAACGACATATGATAAAGTAGAACTATATATATATATATATATATATAATTCTACTTTATCATCTCTTCGCAACTAACGACATAGATATTAAAGCAGAATATATATATATATATATATACATATATATATATATTATATATATATATATATATATATATTATTCATATATATCATCTATTAGTTGCGACGATGAGATTACTCATGCACGATGACCTATATCAAAAGGTATTCATCATCAGATGGACTTCATCAGTATTCATCAGTGTACGTAAGACAGATAAGTAGAAGAAAAGATACAAATACATTGAAATACTGACTACGTCTGTCTGAAGACGTTTAAAGGTCATTCTGAGTCATCTCTAGGTCATTCAATGTACATATATATAAAGCTAACAAAAGGCTTGTACGACGCTTGTCTATGGAATTATACATATAAACGGCATGTATATCGCCAGTTTACTTATTAACTTGTGGTGTGTCCTGTTCTTGCAATAAATATGCTTTGATTCGAATGAGGATTACACTAGTCTTATTGAGACATGACTTTCGATTTTGATGGGTTATCATCATACATGTACTTTGCATTTCATAGACTTTTGAGGACATCACATGTCTTATGAATAACGGAGCAAAAAAAAAAAAACTCTAACAAGCATCAAATTTTAAGGTGCCTTGAGGGTCGAAAATAGGAAAGATGAGACATACTTTTTGGGGTTGTGCACTTTAGGTATGCCACTTGGTTTTAATCCCCAGTGATTTTACGATGAATGTCCCCCCCCCCCCCCCCGGGTCATGTCTGTGCCGCTGGATTATATATTACCCCCCCCCCCCTCCAAAAATAATATTAATGATGATGGTAAAGATAATAGTAATAATAATAATGATAATAATGATAATAAAATGATAATAATAATAATAATAATAATAATAATGATAATAATAATAATAATAATAATAATAGCAATAATAAGAATAACAACTATAACTTTCTTTATTGATTATATGTTTTGTTAATGATTATTATTCGTATTCCTTTTTTGCATTTGTTCTGGAAATGCACGAAAGCATTACGAAAATGCACGAAAGCATAATCTAGTTGGCTCACTTTCTTGCAAAACACAAGGGGCATGATGTTAAAGGGGAATTAGCCTCAAAATATAAATGTTCTTATATTCAAAGATGTAATCTATTCCTTCTTGTTGTCCTACGTAGTTTTGAATTAAAATATACGAGATGGGTATAAATCAAGATTTTCTCAGCAAAATTTATCGTCTGCTAGCGATATCTGGGGGCTGCCATTTTCTTGATGTGTACATAAAGATATTTTTAATCCGAATGCAAAATTGTCTTTCTTCCTGATTCAAATTCCATTTGAGATTTAAAATATTGAACAGATATATACATATATTCTGAAAACGAAAATGTGTTTTATATTTCCTTGAAAATTACTATTTTACTAAACAGAAATCTATTTTCTTGATACTCTGACGTACGCGACGGAGCAAATTAATTCAAATTAATTTTAAAGATGATAACTTTCCCTAGCGTCAGTAGTGACACTATGTGAAACTATGCATTCACCTGCTTTGAGATAATGGACTTCATTTATGCGCGTTGTTTAAATTATGTTCTGCTTTGCCAGGCAAGCTCAAGAAATCGATTTCTATTTAGCAAAACCAGAGAATTTAAAAAGAAATCTATAAATTTCACATTTCAGAATATGTGTATACATCTGTTATGTATTTTCCATCATAATATGGGGATTTTTTTTAATGAAGAGAAGGAATTTAGCTCTAGGATTTTTCCAATGGTTCATGTACAACTCCATATCATCAAGAAAATGGCATCCCCCATGTAAAGTGTTAGCAGATGATACCGTGTGCTAGAATGTCTTGATTTAAACCCTTTCCTGATATTTTATTTCTAAAGTGATATAGGCCAATGATTAAGAATTACACCTTTGAGCATAAGTACATTTATATTCTGGGGTTAATCCTCCTTTAAAGAGATGCCTTTTGTGAAACGGCCTGAGAGCTTCAATTCTCATTGTGGATGATTTTCTTCTTCAAATTATTTGTGTTAATGAGATGTTATTCACCCATGCTTCATGATTTTTGCTTTGTGAAACCCTTTTCAGATAGGAAACGTTTTGCAAAGAAGACAGTTCTGGGTGAATTTTAACAAGGTTGCATCCCAAAGAACCAGTACAAACCAGAATGATTGCAAGATCACAAAGCAATGCAAATCAAAAACAAAGAGTATAGAGAAGGAAAAACAAAACTCATGCATGTGCTTTAGATTTGACTTTGCTAATTTTTTTAAAAATGTTGGCTTTTTGTTGAAAATGGGCTGAAGATGCCTGCAGCACTCAAAGAACATGTTCTCTGTGGTCTCTGAAGATATTGCTTTTTCTTGGTCAAAGTTTATGACTTACAACTCGCTTTATGCTTTGCGAAGTTCATAAGGCTCTCTGTTAAGACGTAAGATCAATCATTAAGATATACTAACAAATGGACATGAAGAGCAACCAAGCTAGTTAACAAAGCCAATAACCCAAACCATGCCTACAGTGTTTACAAGAAGGTGAACCAACTAGAATTTTGCATAAAATTTTGAAGACAATTAATGGTGTTCACTGATGCGTGACCCTGGAAACCTAAACACGTTCCAATTGGAAAGTAAATAAATTTCTCTTTAATTTGATAAGAAATTAAACGCCGGTAAATATATAGTCCATTAAGAGGACATTTTTTAAATTTGGGTTTCGTTTTTCTTGAATACCCAGTATAATAAATCTAAGGTTTCCTCCACATTTCTGTGATTTATTTATCTCCCTCCGTACATTTTATTATTGACAGACAAAAGTTGCTGTTGTACCGCATACTTAACATAATGTATTTATTCTTTTACTACTTTGTACATGTTTTGATGACTTGGAAATTCCAAGACTGTTGTAATGCAGATAATGTGGAAATAAATCCAAAATGAAATGAAAAATAATTTATCAACAATGACACATTATTCGGAAGGGAAAAAAAACCCATATACTTTATATACACGCTCGTTTTCTTGTCTTGTTCGTTTAATATCTTCGCTTTTATTTTTCTAAGGAGGGATTATTTCATTTTCTTCAGCCCGATGCAAAATAGTCTCGATTTGTTTGAAATGTCGATTCTCCCCAGAGGAATAACAGAAAGGGAAATACTCAATATTTCTGTTACCTTGGCTACTGAGATGCAATGCACAATGTTGGTAAAAGGCAGATGGGGAAAATGCCATTTTTTTCAGTACTTGTCACTTTATGATAAAGTAGTGATATTTACAGTAGGAATTTCCCTCTTCTTTCTCCATCGTCTTTCCCCTGCTTTTATTGAGTTCATTACATAATTTAACCTTTTCAATTCTTATGTACCACCACCCCCTTCCCCTTTTATGAATTATCACATTCGACAGGTAAAACGTATCTAGGGCGAGGGCAGAGAAAGAGTGCCTTCGAAAGAAATGGCTTTTTGTCCGTTTGACATTTATCATGATCACATATATAGCCAAGGTGGGCTCATGTGGTTCCCTAGAAACAAACAGTCACATTTAATCATTGTCTTGAAGTGTAAATCATATTAATTTTCTTTTTGTTTCGTAATATGATTACAATTTGTTTTTTCTACTTCTTGTTCTCCTTCTTATTGTTATTATTGCTAGACCTATTATCAATATTGTGATGATAATGTTGATAATAATGATGAAGATGATTATTATCATTACTGGTTTTGTTGTTGTTATTTTTATTATTGAATATAATATTTTATCCCTATCATTATCATCATTCTTGTTGTTACATATTTCGATTATCAAAATTATAATTATCATCGGTACATAACCTCACTATCATCGAATGGGTCAGTTTATTAATGATTTTATTGGCTAATAATTATAAAAGTGCACTAATTTTAGAGGGTAAATTTAGTTCACTGATTGACTGCACACCAAATGCCAACCCTCTCATCCCACAGAAATTTATAAACAAACAAAATGTCAACATGAAATCAATTTCTTATTTAAAGATAAGGTTGAGTTCTCGTTATGAGATTGAATTGTCAAAGAAGCTGCCGGTCCCAAAGCCGTTGGGAAAGGTTGATTATATATAGCACAAAAGAATTGGTGTATGCTGTAAGGTTTTGGAATCACCAGAATGACAAGAAATTGACTCAAACCTGTCTCATGCACTGCATACAGAAATGTGTATTATGGGACTACACATACATGTTCGGCCCGAACATTGCAGCTGTTTCTTGTCATATTTTGAATGTGAGGGCATTTGGAGCGCAATCCTTTTCAGGGGACATTTCTACTATGATGTTCTTCCAAGCTGACATAAAAGGAATGAGAAAGCTCACAAATTATTTTTGACCTTCGGCTTTCCCAGGACTCACCCTTCTCTTTAACAAACACATTCACATTCATGGACGTTTTAATTCCAAGCCTATTGGACGGACTATTGCATTCATCAGGGGCCCGTTGCACAAAACTTGCGTTTGAACGCAACTCAGGAAAATCAAACGCAACTTTATTTTCAGCCAATCAGAAGTGCGCATTTAGGACTTGCGTTTGATTTTAAGAGTTGCGTTTAAACGCAACTCTTTGTGCAACAGGCCCCAGATCTACTAACTCTTTCGACGAATCGGATATACATTTTAGAGTACTGTTATTTAACATAATGAGGTACAGACCTAACTTGTCTGCCCTCATGAGTAGGACAGTCCCCATGAATGAGTGAAGTTGTGGAAATATAGGGATAACTGCTTTCTACCAGGTGTATATGTAAACTTTTAGGCCCACCTGTATGCGAATATTGATGCAATTAACTAATGAAATAGAGATTGGACCGTTGCCACATAAAGTGGGTAGTTAAAATCATTCATAATTTTGTATAACAAACGGCTAAAAGTTGTGTTTCTTCTTAATGTTTATAATAACATAGGAAAATTTTGACTGAAGAGGAAGATTTTTAATGTTAAGTTAATCACCCATCATTATTTGAGTCCGTTGTGTCATTGAATGACCTTCATTGAATGCGGCAAACATGATATCCAATTTGCACATTGTGTACCACCAAATTCAAATAACGTCCAAGCAGAAAACATATCCTCTGAATATCTTACACAGAATAAATTTATTTCTTATATGACTACAGGCCGCAAAAATTATCTTCTTCTGCTACATTATGATATAAGAAGCCTCAACAAGAATTTTGACCAATTCAATCTATTCATGGATCAGCTCAAACCAGAACATTCGGTAATTGGTATCTCAGTACCATGGCTCAAGGATACTCCGTCCTCTTTCTTTTCAATTGATGGCTTTACTTTTATTACAAATAACAGAACTGAAAAAAGGGGCAGCGGTGTGGGGTTGTATGTTTCAGATGGATTTAATCATGTAGTGAAAGAAGAGTTAAATATAATTTTTAACACAACAGAGAGTATTTTTGTTGAAATTGAATTTACTGGAAAGAAGAACATAATCATTGGTGAAGTCTATAAACCACCAAATTCCAACTACAAGGAATTTTTGGAAACTCTTCAAATGCTATTATCTTCACCTTCACTAAATCAAAAGATATGTATTGTTATGGGAGATTTTAATCTCAGTCTATTGGATTGTGATGTTAACCTTAATTGCCAAGATTTTCTTAACTTGATGTTATCTAAACCTTTTGTTCCAGCTATAACTAAACCAACTAGGATTACAGATGCAACAGCTGCATCAATTGATAATATTTTTTTTAAGTGGAACTTCCATTCTCAAGTCTGGCATTATCGTTACTGATATTTCTGACCATTTTCCGATTTTTTTCCCAGAGTATCAAATACCAGTTGTGACCGCTACTCGAAAACAAACAGATATGAAGGCACCCGAGATTTATCCGAAACTAAGATCAATAGACCCAAGGATGCACTTGAACTAGCGAACTGGTTTGAAATATATGATAGTGATGATGTAAACTATTCGTTTGATGAATTTATGGAAGTATTATTGCATTACTATAACTCTATTATTCCAATTCGCCAGCATACTCGTACAAATTATAAAAAGTGTCCTAAACTTCCGTGGATAACAAAATCTCTCCTGAAATGTATTAATAGGAAAAATAATCTATTCTATAAATATAAAAGAAACCCAACTGTCCAGACCAAATCCAAATACTCTCGCTATCGTAATATTCTAACAACCTCATTGCGACTAGCCAAGAAGAATTATTTTACGAGGCAATTTACTTTACATAAAGATGAAAACAAATGTACTTGGAGGGTAATTAATAACGTTTTGAAAACAAAAAATAAATCAACCCCAATTACAAGGATTATCGTAAATGGAACAGTAACCCTGGATCCTCTTGCAATAGCAAATGAATTTAACAATTATTTTGTAAATATTGGCCCGAATCTTGTCCAAAATATTCCTGTACCAGACTTAGACTTTCGGTACTTCTCAAAATCCTCATTCCTTATTCTTCACCCCAATCCTAGAACATGAGGTCATAGATATAGTAAATAACTTTTAAAATGTTTGAAGGTGCAGGATTTGACAGTATCACAAATCACATTTTATAAGAAATAATTGGAGAAATTGTATTTTTGAATTTATCGATAACAAAAGGTATCGTTCCGCAAATGATGAAAATCGCCAAGGTCGTCAGGTCGTACCAATCTTTAAGAAAGGAAACACACAAGATCTTGGTAATTGTCGCCCCATATCCCTTTTGACGTCCCTCTCTAAAATACTCGAAAAACTCATTGATCAATGAAATTTCTTATTCATTGCAATGTTCTCTCTGATAATCAATTTGGCTTTAGACAGAAACATTCCACAACACATGCAATACTTATGTTTTTAGATAAAGTAGCTCATGCCATTGACAACATGTCACATACTGTCGGAATTTTCCTGGACTTCTCCAAGGCCTTCGACACTATCAGTCATAATATTTTATTGCAGAAATTATCCCATTATGGGATTCGAGGGAAGGCCTTTGAGTAGTTCAGGAATTGTCTCACTGACAGAAAACAATTCTTTAGTGTAAATGGTCAAGATTCTTACCAACGATCAATATTTTGTGGTGTTCCCAAAGGTTCCTTATTAGGTCCCTTGTTATTTATTTATACATAAATGACTTCCAAAATTCGTCTGAAATTCTGTCATTTATTCTCTTCGCAGACGACTCTAATATTTTCTTTTCACATCGCAACCCCCAAATTCTCCTTCAGTTTGTAAATGATGAACTGAAACTGGTCCAAGCCTGGATAAATGCTAACAAACTATCTTTGAATGTTAAAAAAACTCATTATATGTTGTTCAGTAATTCTATGAAATCCCTACCAGGGAACATATTAATTGACAATACAAATCTAAGTCAAGTGGATTCCACAAAATTTCTTGGTATCTACACTGAGAGTAACTTATCATGGAAGGTACACACCAATTACTTATGTAAATTATTGTCCAGAAATACAGGCATCTTAAATAAACTCAAACACAAGTTCCCTCCCAAAATTTTATTATCCTTGTATACCACTCTAATTTTACCATATCTCAATTACCATTACGGAATTCTTGCCTGGGGGAATGGGACCAAAATTCAACTTGACAAGATACTCACAGGGGCGTCGATCCGTTTTTCGGATGGGGGGGGGGGGGGGCGGAAACCTCTCGTAACGATGATCATTTCGCACTCAATTCAATCATCATCAGGGGCGGCGGTACGTCTTTTAAAGTGGGGGGGGGGGGCACCGACAAAAAGCAGAACCTACAAAGGGTGGAAACAAGGCGGAAATACCACTTCGAAACATTAGTATACCGGTACATTCTGATCAATACACAACCGAGGATCATTTTCGACACACTATCGTTTGTATCTTAACATGGTTCTAGATAAAAACTATTTTGCACTTGAGTGTAATAGCCTGGTTATTCATTTGTGAGCGAGCGAAGCGAGCGAGCAAAAACTTTAAGATTTATTTCTAACGCTGAAGGCAACGGGTGTTGAATTATATACAGCGATTTTCCTAATATGATAAGAAGATAATAGTAAATGCGAGCGAGCGTAGCGAGTGAGCTTTGGAAAAATTTTAGAAAAAAATTGTCCCCGCGTTCCTTTTATAATTTAGGAGCACTGCTCATTCTTGTATAATTTAGGGCATTGGGGCCCCTCCTACCCCCTGCTCCACTGCTTCACTATTGTGCTGATATCAGTAGGGGAATGTATTGTTATGAAGCCTCTCTGATTATTTGGAGCTATATGTATAAGGCTCCTTTGTGGACTTTATACATACCCATATATATATATATATACTTCATATATACCAGTGTCTACCGATGTTGCATTTATCAGAAAACAAAAGGGAACACGATAAAAACTATTTTCGAAAAATCAACTCAAGGCAATTTCAATAGCCCTGTCTATCACCTTTAGAAATGTGCGAACATTACAATGGCGTATTACGTAATCCGAACCTGATTTCTATGGGCAGTACAATAGGCCATTTAAATTGCTCTTGAGTTCATTTTTCGAAAGTAGTTTTCTATCATGTTAGGGGCACTTATTTCTGAGGTTAAAAGGGGCACTCATCAGTAGGTAAAAAGGACACTAATTAGAAAGAGAAAGGGGCACTATACGAAGAAAAAGACACTTATTAGCTATGAAAAGGGGCACTTTTGGGCTCCTTCCTAGGAGCGCTCCCTCTGATCGTCATAGCCTTGATAAAGCTATGATGGTAATTTGAACTTAAATAAAGCATGCATATCGATATCATGAACAGAAAATGGAATTAAATATCACATGGAAAACGACAAAATGATGGGAAAATATATCTGACATAACAGCAAATTGAGTAGAGAAGATATAACACCAAAAAAATAGAAAAAATAAACACTAATAAAATATGAAGAAAAAAAAAGAAAAAAACTAAATAAATATGAAAATTTAAACTTTGAATTGAATTATGTATGTTCAGAACGTTTTTGAATGGCGTCATGATTTTTTGGAACGCCTCTTAAAAACAGCTTCTCCACGGTTACATGACGCAGTAAAGATTAGAGAATTTGCGCGCGCAGCGCGCGGCGAAATTGAAGTCTGACCGTGTAAAACCTTTTGTATTTCATTGTTTGGAAGGTTTCATTTCCCGAGTTTGGCATCAGTTTTTCCTTATTTTATTTTACACCTCCGGATTTATTGGGGGGGGGGGGGAATGATATGTTTGCCCCCCCCAATATTTTCTTGGGGGGGGGGGGGCAATCGCCCGCCCCTGCCCCCCCCCCCCCAGGATCGACACCCCTGGATACTCTCCATTCAAAAACGGGCCATAAGAAATATCAATAACGCTGGATTTCTCTCTCATAATAGCCAATTGTTGTTTTTTTTTTAAGAATAAGCTTTTACGAATCTCAGATATTTATGTATACAAATAGGCATATTCATGTATCAGTTATATATAAATGAATTACCTGTGATCGTTTTTGTACTGTTTGTAAAAAAAACAACAACAACAACAACGCTATCCACTCATATCCCACACGTCAAAGTAACTCTTTCCATTTGCCACGAACTCGAACAATATTTGCAAAGAAAACTGTTACATTTTCAGGTCCAAAGTATTGGAATGAACTCCAAACTGAAATTACTGATTCTACCGCATTGTTTATATTTATACTGAAATTGAAACTTCTTCTCCTAAATAGTTATGCCATACAGGCAGAAGCCGGCATCTAGTACTGTCAAAAGAATCTTTTTAATAGTCCATTTTCCATTTTCGTATCACACCTATACAGTTTATTATGATTGTATGCCTTTTCTCCGAGTGGCAGGGGACGGGCCAATTCACTCGCCTGCAGCGAGTTGCTGCGCCTCAGTAGCCATTGTATTTTCCTGGATCTGATAGTAATAATAGCTTGCCTGACGTATCACCAGAATGTGTGTGTGTGTGGGGGGGGGGGGGGGGTATGGGTGTGTGTAACGTATGTTCTGACTTCTGGGGTGCAGTATATATAGCTCGTTGCGGGCGGGTGTGGTGGCCCTTCGCTGGGTGCTGGGAGATGGCTTTTTTCTGCATATTGAATAAATGTTCTATTTATTTATACCGAAATGCTGACATCAAAATCCCGTTACACTGGTGCATACGTGGTTGCTATTTTATATGTCTTTCCTTATGTAGTGCGTTGCGTAAAGCCATCGGTAAAAATTGAGAATAATGCTATAAATCACGTCAGCACTTGGGTATATGCTTCAGAAATTGCCACGGCGTACAGGAAATGCTTATTTACCCTAAAAATGTGAATTGCTATATTGTTGTTGTAATGAAAGTGACAAAACCATCCAATACTATTTCTTTGAATGCGATTTTGATTACTGCGACACAATAATTTTATTTATATACTCATATGACAGCTGTATCATGCATTCCTCGTTCCCACTCTTTTTAAAGACTATTATAAATCTTATTACTCTTTGGAGCCTATAACTCACAAGCGTGGCTTTCTCCTTATAGGCTTCTTAATATTTCACTTTTATTCTAGCGCAGTCTTTCAATTAATACTGCATGCAAACGTATAGATATGAGGTATTCACCTTCTTTTATTTTCTCTGACAATGTATTTCATGTTTGTCTGTACCATTTATCTTGTTTGTACCAATAATACTGCTTGTACCATTTATACTGTAAGAGCACTGTAAATGTGAAATATGAAACAATAAACTGAAAACTGAAACTGAAACTGAAACAAATAAGCAGATATACATGTACATGTATTGATACATTCATATCATCTAAAATGAAACAATTTCAACGATTTTTGTCTTGCTTTGTTTAATTTCCTCTGCATTATAGCTAAGATTAAGGAAAGTGCGAACAAACTGGCGAAGGAATTTTGTTTCTGACACTGTTTCTTTGTTTAAACACTCTTTAAAGGAAACTTTGGGAAAGATTGTAGAGCCATATTGATGAAGCGCAAAAAGTAAGGAACAGGTAAAAAAAAAAAGGAAAAAAAAAAGAATGATAACACTATTTGTCTTCTTTCATGGAAATATCATAGTTCAAAATTTCCCCGTTTTAAAAGTCGTTAACTTTCTATGATACTAAATCACTGAAATTTAAAAAAAACCACTGAATATTAAAGTTACTAAATAATGGTCTAATGCCAGTATGAAATTCATGTTCGAACAAAGTTCTACTTACGGTATGCCTAGATTTCAAAAGGGGACAACAGGCCAATTTTGCACCCCCCCCCCCCCCCCCCGCCCTAAATCTGCGAGTGACATCACTAAGTTGCCAAACGGAGGTCAGAAACTGAGAAAACTTTTCCTTTAACGAGGGCCTACGCAAAACCATGAAAACGAAGCTAATTTTTATCACACCCATTAAAATTACATCTTCAAAACCCATGTTACTCCTCTTATCGCATTAATCTATTCTATTCTTGTGTCTTCCGTTACCTTATTCTACCCTCTCTTACTCTCTTTCTCGTTCACTCACCCTCAATCTATCCCCGTTATCCATCCTCCCCTAGCCCGTTTAACCCTTTCAGGACAGGAATTATTTAAGGGCTAAATTGATCACATTTCATTCTTCAAATTGGCAACATTAATATTTTTATTTTAGTGCTACATGGTTCTAATAGGGTGTAATGTCTTTGAGAACAATATACATGGTTAGAAATTTTGTCGAAAAGTTGAAAAAATTGCCAATTTTGATGAAAAACAATGATTTTGAAACTCTCAATGTGTTGCCAATTTAAGGATTTCAAAGCTTATTCTCCTTTTTAAAATTCCTGGAATAAAACGCAATATGGTCATGCAACAAAAATGGACATAGTGTATACAGAAATTTTTACTCTTTCTACTCATGCATCTGGTACATTTTTTAGAGCTCTGAATAAAAAGTTATTGAGCTAAACCACAAAATGTGGTCAATTGTCTCGAAAGGGTTAATATATTCATTTTCCTTATCACGACAATAAACAATTGGTTTCGCAATATTCTAATCACAGAATGTTTTACAATACCATATATTTATAATCAGTATTAGTTCATGAATTTGTTTTCATAATCCATGTCGCGTATTTCACACTGCATTTAATTTATTCGTAAGGGATCTGAAAATATTTATATCAGTGAAAGGAGTTTGTAGACTGAAGAGGATACAGTAAAAAAAAAAAAAAAAAAAAAAAGGAGATGAAATGAATAAATCAAATAAATGAATAATCATTATTTAAATGTAAATGTATGGTCAATATTTGTACTCCTCAGTATACATCATGGCATTTTATGCACCTTTTTCTGTATGCTTTAAAGTTCGACCAATCATTACACTTTTGTATTATTTCACAACTGTCAGCGTGATTTGATCAAACATCGTATCGTGCTTGACTTGAACATGATTTGATAAGCTTGTAATTGGGCATTATTAGTCAGCAATCTGATTCGTAGCACCGAAATCGTAATTAAACGCCTAACCGATGTTTTTAAAGGTGGACCAGCCTTTTTGACATGGAAAGGATTTAATATGTACATATTCAAACATTGTCGAGCTCTAAGATCTATAATGCATGTTTTCCACCGAGTAATTTAGCAAAGACAGGTGGTTTCAAAGTTTGAAAAATCGAATAAACCGTTGGATGCCTCTCTGCATATTTTTAACACTCAGAGTCTTTTAAAGGTGTCATTGCGTACTTTCAGTCAGTAACATGGTACGTTTGGAACTACCTTGGTAAAGGTACAATAAAAGAGGAATTTAAAAAATAGCCTGCACATTTCTAAAGCTGTCTACAACAACAACAACTACAAAAGCACGAAAGAAAGGAAGAAAACAAACATAGGAAAACCACCTGTACCTGCATCAGAACAGCAAAGACTTCCCCATCAACTGAACACGCGCTGTCTTTTTGATACTTCAGTATTAAAATTTGTAATATTCTATTGAATGTTACGGGGGAGTCTGTCGTTTAAAAAGAAGAATGCTCTACGTAAAAGGTCTAACACTACATCCAGATCTGTTTCATGTCCAGCATAAATAAGACATTATAACGGTCAGGGGCGGTGCCACTTTTGTAGGGGGCATCACAGGTAGTAACGAAATCTCTGAAAGCACCCCATCAAAGGGGGAAGGGAGAGTTGTCACTTTCCTGAGAAAACAACTAATAGGGAGGGGGCAATGTTTATAAATATTATAGTCACGTTTGCATTGCATCGGTAAGCTGTGCAAAAACCGGCTTAAAGAGGAAAGTTTGGGCTAAAAAGAAGTTGCATTCAATAAAAGCAGAAAAATCAATGGGTAAAACAAAATGCATTTGTGGAAAGCAGTACAACTGAAAACAAATTTATCTTTATATCACATTTTGGACAGGAGAGGGGGTCAACCCCCCCCCCCCCCCCACCCCCCTCCGTTTGATAATAAAATATATGATTTTATGCTAGCCTGGGATCTGGCATGATTTGCGGATGCTGACAGCAACTGGAGAGTGAATATAAAGCATGAACCTCGATGTACGTCTCGCATCTTGTCATAGTGATTGCACAGAACACATCATGAGGGGAAAAGTCATCTCTCAAATGTATTTTGGAAGAATTAGATAAATTTGGAAATGTTGCTGGTCCAATGATTAATAAAGATAAAACAATATTGAAATGGTTAGGTTCAACAGAAGATCATTGGAACTTCGAAGCTTTTGTTTTACATTGGACAGATGCAGGGGCGGATCCAGAATTTTGTAAAGGGGGGGGGGGCACAAATTTTCTGACAAGCAAGAAAAAAAAAAGGGTTATCAGATTTTTTTGGTCCAGTTTTCCTCCAGAATTCTCTGACAAGCAAGCAAAAAAAAAAAAAAAAAAAAAAAGGTTATCAGTTCTAAAAGGGGGGGGGTACAATGTATACTTTTCTTTCAAAAGGGGGGGGGGCACTGGCCGGAATCCCCCCCACCCCTAAATCCGCCACTGGACAGATGGCTGTATCAAAATATTTAGGCGTTTACACATAGACACTGATTTAGATTTAGTTGTGAAATTATGGGAAACCAAACTACAAAAGATACAGAGGATTGTAGACAATTGGAGGAGGAGAAATCTTACCATTAAAGGAAGAGTTCTCATAATTAAGGCATTTCTTATTAGTCAAAAAGTTAATTTGATTATGTTTTGCTCAGTACAAAATAATATTGTGAAAATATTAGAAAAGATAATTTATAATTTTGTACTGAATTAATTGAAACTCAAAAAATACTAATTTGTCAAGAAATTAGAAAAATATAAAAGAAAACAAATTGAAACAATTTAATTTCAAAATGCTTTATGACTTGATTCCTACAAAAAAAAGAAGTTGGTTTTATGGCAACTTAGTAACTCCGATATATGTGAAACATGTTACTGTACAGAAGATTTATTTCATGCTTTTTGAAATGTGAAAAGAACATTCCTTTATTGGATAAATTATTCGAAATGGTAAAAAAAATGTTTATAATGTAGACCCTGATTTTAACACCAGTGCTTTGTTGAGAAAAAGGACAAGATGATAGGAGGAAAAATTCGCGGTTTACTTTTTTGAAGGAACTTAAATACGAATCGACAACAATATTGCTCTTGTAAAAAAAGAAAACGAAAAATGTATAATTTACCTGAAATGTTGAAAATATATCTGTAGAATGTCATATTGCTTTGTTGTTGTTTTTTTAAACGAAAATTAAATGTGAGATGTTTTGTTGCAATAAACACACATATTTAGGGTGGGAAAAAAAAGCACAAAACATCATATTATGAGACATGGAACTGTGATATAAGTGTTACCATGTTTTGTTTTGTTTTATTTTTAGAATCGGGTTGAAGATAGAAATTAAACATTTCAATGCACATACTTTGTACATACTGCAAGTGTATATACATTGATCATTTCTGCCCTCTGGGGTGGGGGTAAATACACATTTTCTTGCAAAATAAAAAGTACATGTATATTGAAAACAAGGATGAATGTGTACACGCCTTCATTGTGCGGTTAATATCATTAGAACGGGTACATGACGTTTTCCGAAGGTTTATAATTCCAAAGGTTCGTTTTTCCGAAGGCTCATAATTGCGAAAATAAAAAGAGGGTTTCATAATTGCGAAAAGTTATTTAGGGCTCTATTGCATTTTCAGATCAAGAATTACGAACATTCGGAATTATGAACCCCTTTTGATATTCGGAATTATGTACCCTATTTCATTTTCGGAATTATGAACCCTTTTTCAAGAATTGCGAACCCTATTTCAATTTCAGAATTACGAACATTCGGGATTATCATCCCTATTTCATTTTTGGAATTACGAACCTTCGAAATAATGAACCTTCTGAGAAATGTATAGAATGTTCAGAATTATGAACCTCCTGCTTTGGGAAATTTGTGTTTCGGAATCACGAGCCTTCGGATTTATGAACCTTAAGAAAAAACGAACCTTCGGAAAAAACGAGTACCCCCCTCCCCTTAGAACATAGGAAAATTGTAGCCGTTACGTACGCCTATACACCATGGTTGGATTTCCATAACCATCTCCTTTCATTAGGAAATTGTCATAATGTGCTTAATTTATTTATTTATTGTGTTCTTTATACAATTTAAATACAATGTAAAACGATTTAAGAATAGTAAAATATTACAACTGATAACAAAACAATGCAAAAGAATGAATAGGTTAATAAATAGTAACAAGTATAAAATGTGATCACGTCTTAAATCAACTCGAATATACGTTTATCAAAACAGATAAAATACCACAAAGGATCAATTGCTTGTGATCCGTTTCCATTTACAGATCCCTTCCTTACCCCCCCCCCCCCCCATCCCAACATTATACTCATCACAGCAATATATATGAAATAACAAAATAGAGGAAAATGGGCACGTTTTATCCATTAGGCCTTTACTGTTACCATCCATCCATCATGCCTATCAGTAAACAACCTCACTTCACCTAAACCATTTGAGGAAAAAAAAAGACTTCAGACATAAAAATGCTCATTAGTTTACCTTTTGATGAAATGCAAGCAGGATTTCCTAAATATTTGATACAGCCATCTGTCTAATGTAAACCAAAAGCTTCGAAGTTCCAATGATCTTCTGTTGAACCTAACCATTTTAATAATTTTATCTTTATTAATCACTGGACCAGCAACATTTCCGAATTTATCTAGTTCTTCCAAAATATATTTCATAGATGACCTTTTCCGTCATGATGTGTTCTGTGCAATCACTATAAGATGCGGGACGTATACATCAAGGTTGATGCTTTTATTCACTAGCTGCTGTCAGCATCCGCAACGCAGAAATCGTGCCAGATCCCAGGCTATAGCATAAAATCATATATTTTATTATCAAACGGAGGAGTGGGGGGGGGGGGGGGATGACCCCCTCTCCCGCCCAAAATGTGCTATAAAGATAACTTTGTTTTCAGTTTTACTGCTTTCCACAAATGCATTTTGTTTTACCCACTGATATTTTTTGCTTTTATGAATGCAACTTCTTTTTAGCCCAAATTTTCCCTTTTAGGGCGGTTTTTGCACGGCTTGCCAATGCAATGTAAACGTGACCTATAACTGCCAAATAAAGTACATGTACAGTGTGAAGGCCTCCATGAGCGTGACCATAACATTTATTTGGGGGGGGGGTGTGCTTTTCAGAGATTTGATTACTACCTGTGACCCCCCTACAAAAGTGGCACCCCCCCCCCCCCCTGACTGTGACGATGTCTTCTTTATGCTGGACATGGAACAGATCTGGATGTAGTGTTAGGCCTTTTACGAAGAGCATTCCTCTGTTTAAACGACAGAATCCCCCGTAACATTCAATAGAATATTACAAATTAATACTGAAGTATCAAAAGATGCGCCTTCAGTTAATGGAGCAGTCTAGCTTTGCTATTTGGTTAGCAGACCCTAGCTGAATCTATTTCCGGTGCAGGTGCAAGTGTTTTCTTTTGCTGTTTTCTTCGTTTCTCTCTTTTGTTGTTGTTGTTGTTGTTGTTGACAGCTTTAGAAATCTGCAGGCCAAGGTATAGTACCAAGGTAGTTTCCAAAAACGTACCATATTATTGATTGAAAGTACATACTGACACCTATAAAAGACTCTGAATTTTATGTTAAAATGTGCAGAGAGACATCAAACGGTTTATTCGACTTTTCAACCTTTGAATTGACATTTCCTCGCAGATCTGATTTTTTTCGGGGGAAAACATGCATTATACTAGATCTTAGAGCTCGACTCAAATGCTTGAACATGTACATGTTAAATCATTTCCATGTCAAAAAGGCTGGTTCACCTTAAAAAAACATCGTTTGGGCGTTTAATTACGATTTTGATGCTACGGATCAGATTGCTGAAAAAATGCCCAAGCTTATCAAATCATGTTCAAGTCAAGCACGATGTCTGATCAAATCTAGCTATACGAGCTCTGTGGCTTATCAATCTGGTACAAATGATAAAGAATTTAGTGTATTCAAACGTGCCCATATTTCACGCCATTCTAAAATGGGAATGAAACAGATTCTGATTACTGAAATCTTTTGTTTGTAAATATATAGGATGAGGGTTAATGAACAATCAAAGAAACCAAACTTTCAAATTGAAAAGCCCGCTGAATGATTGCAAGGACGGTATTTATCCCTCATTCAACGCCGAACGTCCAGCGGTGTATGCAGCTGTGAATGCTATGGCGTCTATCTTGGGTTCTGAAGATATACTTTTTTTTAACGGGTGTGATGGAAATTATCGTTTTACGTATAGGCCTTCTTTACCCATTAAATACGTAATTTTCATATATCCCCATAGATTTAAAGGAACCAGGGCTTGTATTTTATCAAAAGGGAAACTGATGAGCATTTTTATGACTGAAGTTTTTTTTTTTTTTTTTTTTTTTTTTTCGAATGGATTACTTGAAGTGAGGTTGTCTGATGATAGGTATGATTAATGGGTGGTAATAGTAATGGCCTGATGGTTTTCTTTATGACCGAAAATATCATGACGCATAACAGACAGGCTTGCATCTTATCAGTAGGAAATGACTAATGAATGTCCTTACACCAATACAACAGACTCACTCCCACTGGCGTAGCCAGGATTTTTCAAGAGGGGGGGCCAAGGCGAGGGAGCGAACAGTGTTTTGCTTCTCCTCGTATAAAAGCAATGTTGGCTACCACAATGATAACTCTTAAACAAACTCAAGATTTACAAAACGAAGAAAATGGTTATTGCCTCCATCGGACATATACCCATTCACAAAGAGAGGTTTATATTCGGCAAGAATAACTGATACGCCTCTTCATCATTCTGAGTACAATTTCTTTCAACTCTCGACAAACTAAAAGAAATATAAATGTTCTGTTAGACTTAAACCATGAAAAAAAATAACAGGAAACTAACTCGAAAACCATAGCAAAACGTAACAAAACAGTATTTTCTGCGCCTGCGTATAAGAAGGATCGTCTAGTTAGCTGATCAGAAATTGATACTGTAACATCTGACCTTTCAAAGGGATCACCAACACATAGTCAATCACGCGACTGATTAATGATGACATGCAGACGGGTAGTTTACATTGTTTCAACTATCATTATTATTGTATCAAATCAGTTTCACAACACTACTGTCTCGTATATATTTTAGTGCGATTAGTCTTTAATCCAGGATACTACAGATACAATCTTATCATCGGCCTAAAGCAGTGTTTATTTTGTTTACTTTTTTGGTAATATTTCCATTTTATTTTTCCTTATTTCGATTGTAAGGTAGGGTAGGGTAAGTCCTAGTAAGACCAGCATGTGAAAAGGAAATTAGTTTTTTTTTTTTTTTTTTTTTTTTTTTTTTTTGCTCTCCGATCAACAGGGGGGGGGCCATGGCCCCCTTGTGCCCCCCCCCTGGCTACGCCAGTGCTCACTCCGTTTGTTGTTGTTGTAGTTATTGAAATTACTATTTTTATTAATATTATTCCTCTTATTACTATCATTATCATCATTATCATTACAATTACATGTACAATTATTTTCATTATCATTGCATCTCAATTCAGCCATTCTGTATGTTCTAATAAACCTTGAAAATGAATCATTAGTATTATTGTTTATTATCTTTATTAATTAGTATAATTATTACCATTGTTATTATCATTATTATTGCCATTATCCATTCTTATTATTACTATTATTAACTATTCATAATTTTTATTATAGCTGTTATCATTTCTATCAGTATGATGAATATCAATCATGATAATAGGAATAATAGAAATATCATTATTCCTGCTAACATCACCATCATTATTTTCATTATCATTATCATCGTTATAAATATGAATGATAAGGACATTGTTCAATATGCAATGAACAAGGCCTTTTATATGAGCATTAATCCACTCTAAAGTTAAGCCTTTTTTTTTCATTATTTTATCAATTTTGAGTGCGTGTGTATCCAAAACATTGTGTGGAGATCGGAGAGAAGATAATTAGAGAAACTGACTCAGACTTTAGGACAAGTAAAAAGGACATGCGAGCTAGTGTGAACCAAGGGCGTAAACAGGTGGGGGATAGGGGGGACATCATATCATTTGTCCCCCCCCCCCCACTTTTGGGGTTCAAACCCATTACTAAAATCCTGAAAAGCACTTCTATCTTGTTCTTTTGCATGCCTTGAGTTTGAGGAATACTCAAATATTAATGTTCAACTGCCCTTGTTGACATTTTTTGCTTTGTTGAAATTGTCCCAATCCTCTTCCCTCGCCATGCAGCACTGCCATGGCGCGGCGCGGCGCGGCGTTCGATCGAGTTGCAAATTTTATTCTAGATCTCGCCTATAGCCGGTCGCCGCGCGAGGCCTGAGGGGGGGGGGGGGGGCTGGGCCTAATTAATGGCCTTGTGCAGCGCTATCGGG
Organism: Heliocidaris tuberculata; assembly: GCA_025618425.1. NCBI lineage: Eukaryota > Metazoa > Echinodermata > Echinoidea > Camarodonta > Echinometridae > Heliocidaris > Heliocidaris tuberculata. Next base: position 1,173,970 of record CM046844.1, on the reverse strand, counting down.
TGCAGTCCTGCTTACGTAGCATATAGCTTAGCGCAAGCTTAGTTTAGGGGGGGGGGCCTGGGCCTAATTAATGGCCTTGTGCAGCGCTATCGGGTGCAGTCCTGCTTACGTAGCATATAGCTTTTAATAGCGCAAGCTTAGCCTTACGGTAAGCTTGCGCTAAGCTATGCTGCCTGTGCTGCTTACGTACGTTACGTATACGTCGATGGCAAAACTTCAAAAAATCCCTACCGTGGGAGGGAGGGCATCCCCCTTCCACACCTCCCTCGCTCAGTGTCCCCCCCCCCCCCCCCCAACTTTTCAGAAGCTGTTGACGCCCTTGGTGTGAACTAATGATGCAAAGAAAAACTGATTCCTAGTTCCTCGTCAGGATTTTTCTAAAATGAGAGGGTGCCATATTATTTAAACAAATGATGGATAGATGGGAGAACAGCTATTTTAAGTTGGCAACATTAAAGTTAAATGGAGAAAGGTATAACAAAAAGCATTGACCCCCCCCCCCTCCTCCCCCAAGAGGACCAGTGAGTATATGATGAATATATACATACATACATACTTATATATATATATATATATATATATATTGTAAGAAATGTTTCTCGAACACAACGCTGGTGGTCACTCATAGTTGTTTCAGTGGAAGGTATAATGAAAGAAATGTCACTATGAGACGGATGTAGCTTTTATTGTCCTCCTTTATTTGTCAAGCTTTCGATCAATGATCTTCATCAGGACTATAAAAATGCAAAATGATGGCTGACATTTACATATACATATACATTTCAATTTCTTACAATGGTTAAGTACTAATCAATATAATTATAATAATATCAATTATGTTGTTTATTATCATGATTATTATCATCATAATCATTATTGTATTGTATGATAATAATAAACAACATACTCAATATTTATAATTATATTGATTAGTACTTAACCATTGCAAGAAATTGAAATGTATAATCCGATGTAAATGTCAGCCATCATTTTGTGTTTTTATACAGTCCTGATGAAGATCATTGATGGAAAGCTTGACAAATAAAGGACAATAAAAGCTACGACCGTCTCATAGTGACATTTCTTTCATTTTATATATATATATATATATATATATATATGTTGTTAAGAAAGCACCATGCAATCAATACATCCTCGAAAATGTTTTATGATAAAGAAATAATCAAATAATGTATAAAGCCTCTGACATAATTATTGTAAACAAAGCAACTCTCATGCAAATAAAGATCCCTCTACTTTAATTATCTTTCTTCATCTCTCTCTCTTTATCTATTTCTATTTTTCTTTGTTGCCTTACTTTCTCTCTTTTATTCTTTCTCTGCGCAGAAGCGTTTAGTTATTGAACACACATGTATTAAAGTTAAAAGAAATATTCAAATATTTGCAGATACATTTATGATTTTACAACAAGAGAGGTCCTCCTGATACCATTTGCAGTATACTGCTTCCTTATGAAAAAGAAAAAAGAAGAATCTAAGAGTAAGACCTGATGTGCTCAGAGCCTCAGACATTCAAATACTTCAAATTGAACTCCAAAATACTTTTGGACAAATCACTTGTCCATCAAGGCAAACAAATTGAGAGCCTTCATCTTTATTTAACCATGTTACAAATCAATATATTCCAAAAAGTTCTCAAAAACCAGATGTAAATGTACTTGTAACACTGAAAGTATGTTGCGCTCTATCTAAACCCTACTGAAGATTGTACAAAAAATGAAATAGGAAGTCACAAACTTTTCTCACTGCTATGTGTCACTAAAGAGTAAATCTAATATAGGTAAATGCTGATTAGGAAGTGTTGCTTCCACTGTGTTCTCTCTGAACATGATGCATTTATAAAAAGTCTGTTTATCCACGCTTCATAAAAGTTGCAAATATATAAAAACATCTCCGCTTATGAAATCTCAATACCAGACTCGGTCACTACTAAATGATGTATGATGCAATTATCATGTTCATTTATTGCAGTAGGCAATCTGATAATGTCTTTTTGAAAATGTATTGGTTTGCTGGAGGCTTCCATAAAAAATTCCAGTCAAACGACAAACAACGAGAACAAAGAGAAACATGATGCAAAATACTGGCTCAACATGAAGTCCTTCCAAACATCTCAACAGCTTGCACTGTACAATGGATGTCCTGAATGTTGCAATATCCTCATTCCTATATTGTAACAGCACAGTTTGTGTTTAACACAACCGTTCTCTGTCATCGGAAAAAGTAAATGCTTCCTATGAAAACCTTGTAAAACACAGATCTCAATTTAAAATCTACTGGAAACCCAACAAAAATGTCTACAAATACTTTAGACATAGAGACGTGAATGCTTACTTACTTTTAAAAATACACATTGAGGTATTAAGAACTGAAAAAGATTCATCCTCACTGTAAAAATAATTGATTCAAATAATCAAAATTTGCACTTCAAAATGGTTGTCTTCTTTTTGTTTGTTCATTTGTTTATATTACAAACAGAAAGAATGAGCAGTCTCATTGATAGATACAGAACAAAAAAAAATTATTTTCACCTGATACAGCACAACATGTCAGTGACAACACACAATACATCTAAATACCTGCCATAATCATCTACATTTACTCAAATTTGTTTCACTTTGTATTTCCTAAATATATTTTTGAAAGACTTGGTCTTTCACGACAAATATGCTACATTTAGGGCACATTTCAATATTAGAACTCCCCCATCCCCCCCCCCCCTCACTGATATTTTCAACAGGTACAGAACTACTAACAACAACACTACATGGAGTATCTAAATATTTGTCTAAAATTTTGGAGTGGCGTCAGAAAGAAAGAAGGAAGTCACTGCACACAGAGTTGGCACCATAACTTATTAACCTAAAAAACAAGTTGGTTAATAATCAACAGACTCGACCTTCAGAGTTCACCTTCCACCACAGTTAACAAGTACCTATGCCAACTCTGAGTGCAGCATACAGGAAAAGAAAAAGGAATGATTTATTCATTTCGGAGGAAAGAGAAGAGGAAAAGATAAGGGGGTTACTCCTTTTTGCTCTTGTCACTGTCACGATGATGCAAGAAGACAAGGCTGAAGACGAAAACACCAAACATCATGGAGAAGGCACTGGCATAGTAAGGGAACGCAGACGGGATGAAACGCTCAAACTGGGTGTGCTCAAAAGGACGGACAGACACCTGGCAATACAAAACGAAAACCAGCAATGACTAAATTCCTCCTAAAAGTATGGTGCATATTACCAATAATTATCTCCAGAAACTACACAATCATTACCCCCGGCTTTGGGCCAAGTAGATCTCTACATAAAATGAATGGAAGATAGGAAAGAATATCATTTCCTACCATGTACCAGCAGCATAAGACATTTGCTCTGGCAACATTATCTCAGGATTTCATTTGGTCAAAGACATCGGGCTAAGGCTCGGGTTGCTAACGGAAATTGCATGTATGTGCACTATAAGTGTAGCATCATTACTGGATCTAATGACCGAGGTAATAACTCACAGTAAAGCACTTTGATCAGTTACTAACTGGAAAGGCATCATATAAAAACAGGTATTATTATCATTATCATTATTTTCATCATTATCATTATTATTATAATTATTAATTCTTCTTATTATTATTATTATCATTATCATTATCATTGTTATTATCATTATCACTATCATTATTATCATTATTATTATTATGATTATCATTATTATTACAACATTATTTCTTATGTTAGGGGGAATCCTATCAATGCGGTTTATTCTGTCATAGTAGAAATTTGACGTTACGGCGAAAGCGACGGTGCGTTAAACCGAATGATAACAATAGACTGAGATAAAAGGATTACCCCCTAATGCTGGAATAAGAGTTATCATTATCATTATTATAATTATTATTATTATTATTTTTATTTTTTTTATTATTATCATTATCATTATCATCATTATCATTATCATTATTATTATCATTATCATTATTATTAATATTATTATTATTATTATTATTATCATTATTATTATTATTATCATTATCATTATCATTATTATTAATATTATTATTATTATTACTATTATTATTATCATTATTATTATTATTATCATCATTATTATTATCATAATTATTATTTTTATTATCATCATTAATATTGTTATTTTTATTATTAGGAATATTCCCCCCGGTTGTGAAGTAGTATTGTGTACACAAATTAACACAGCTAACAGTAAATAATGTTTGTAATGCGCTTGACAGAGACATAAATGGGCAAGTCCAAGGTATTTGGTCATTTGGTGTCCCATACGTTACCAAGTAATTGACCCCAAAATTGTAATTATACTTTACATTTTGGCTAACTCCTGCCTTAGTAAGCCTCGCAAATCAGTCAAATCATCACATCATACTGAAATGTTAGATGTGGGCGGTAACGTATGGGCCAAAACAGCTTGGACTTGCCCAATTACAAAGTTTTACATAAATCCAGATTAAAATACAAACCTGTGTGGTACTAAAGAGATGAGTGTATCCTATGCGATTGTAGTCCACTTTGAATTGGAACACACCGTACACATCAGGTAGCTTGAAGACTGTGGAGAAACGGCCATCTGTAAACAGACAAAACAAAGGAATTGAAGGGGACTAATCACTAAAATATTTGCTCTGAATGTTTTGGGTTCAGTGCCGATACAGTATATTGCAAAACCAGAAACTTTTGTGACATAAAACTTTGCAAATTATCAATGACGGCCAATTTCGTAGCAAGAAACTTTCACAAAGTGTAATCATTTTATGGTGTTTCAATTGTGATCTGATTATTTCGCAGCATGAAACTTTCGCGAATCTCGACCACTCGCGAAATTCCCGAAAGTTTCATGCACGCAAAAATTTCTGGTTCTACAGTATTTAGAATATGAACTTCAAATATTACTTCCTGGAAGAGAGAGAAATTTTCTCTGCAATTTGAAATATAGCCTCTAAATGAAAGTAAATGGAACTTAAACATGTAGCTAGACCATTCAAAGCACCTGTACAAATGGGTATGCACAGCATCCAAGTGCCATTCAGGTGCCATACCATGCGTTTTCATATTTTCCTTTATTTTCTTCATAATCCATAACCATTCAACCATAGAATGGCAGTTTAAGTTTTGGGGCTTGAGGCAATCACCTTTACTTCACAAGAAACATGATTCCCACCATTTCACAAAAGAGAAAATTCCTTGACTTTTCCGTGATGGGGTTTCAAAATTCCAAGATAATAATAATAATAATAATAATAATAAACCGTTCTTGTATAGCGCATATCACATTATTATATAACGTCCCTATGCGCTTCCAAAGGGTTTGGATTTTATTACCCTGGCTTTTGCTCCAGCTAAGATCACTTAAGGAGCCATTTTACACACTAACAAGTCACCATAGCCAATCACTGAGTGGGTATGATGTTTGGACGCAAGAAAAACTAGAAGAGCCTGACTATCTTCTTTATAGGCCAATGAATGTCCCTGATTTTTTCCCTGATTCGAGTGACTTTTCTCAAGTTCCCTGACTTTTCACAGACTGGAAAAAGGGGGAATTCCTTCTCCAGGTTTTCCCCGATTTCCAGGATGGCTGGGAAGAACCCTGAGAGAGTGTTGCGAATTCAACTCCTGGCAAAGGGGATGACTTACTCTTGCTCTTGAGGGTGGTACGGACGAATGGATCGATACGGACAAACTCAAGCTGGACATCATTAGCAGAGAAAGGACGCCATTCACCATTAACCAAGATGTCCAGCCAAATGTTGTACTCCTACAAAAAGGGTGAAAGAAAGGAATACAGGGTATTTTAAATATTTCATAAATGACCACTACAGAGCACATTCATTTGGATTTTTTTTTAAATTCACGTACATGAAAAAAACTAGGACTGTTCAGATAATGATCTATGTAAGTTTCCATTAACTCGTTGACTACTGAATTCTCTTATTCCCATAGACTTAGTACAGGGACCACCCGGTTTCCGTTGGTAGTGGGTTAAAGAAATAGAACCTTTGAGAATAGATGGTACATGCACACGTATACAGGGAATCTAGTAACATAAACAATTGTAAACTATCAGGCCGGAATTCACAAAGGAGGTTTAAATTTAAACCATGGATTATTTAAATTTTGTGGTATAAGTACGCTTGATTTAGCGCATGCACTTAGAAAGGTCCAATGATCCCTGGTAATGAACGCGTGTGCTTGGCAAAATGCGCTAATTTTACGCTTGTTGCCATGGTTTCGACCATGGACTAACGCAGGTTTAAGCAAATTAATTTACCTAAACCTGCGTTAGTCCATGGTCGAAACCATGGCAACAAGCGTAAAATTAGCGCATTTTGCCAAGCACACGCTTTCATTACCAGGGATCATTGGACCATTGTAAGTGCATGCGCTAAATCAAGCGTACTTATACCACAAAATTTAAATAATCCATGGTTTAAATTTAAACCTCCTTTGTGAATTCCGGCCTCAGAGTCCACTCCATGATACAATGGAAACTCAGTATAAAGAGATCTGATATATCAATATTCCTGATATAACAAGGTAATATTCCGGTCCCAAGCTCTTTATATTCTATTGTTTTTTAATCCTGATATAACGAGATTCCTCCTATAACAAGGTAATTTTGATGGTCCCAAGGACCTCGTTATACTGAGTTTCCATTGTATCAATATCATATTTCATGCTACCAGAAGAGGTTCTATACGTGAGGAGTCTCCCCACAAAATGAATTATTCAGAACAGATTATTTTTCCTTCAAATGGAGAATGAAAAATGAAGGAAAAAAAACTGAGAGGGGTCTGTTTAGCGTGACTGGGGACGTGTTACGTGAATTTTGAGATTGTCACACAACTAACAGAATTGAATGCAAGTCTGAAAAATAGTGTGTGATTCTAAATGCTTGAAAGTCAACTTATATTTGAATTTGGAGTATCTAAAGCTTATCACAAGTTCAGGCAACAGAATCTATTTTCAAAATGAATTGGCTAAAAAGTAAGTATGGATTTAGTAGAGGGGTTAGTTTGACCTACAAAATAAAACAAACTTAAAAAGACAGGATTGAATTACATTTACTGATTTGAGCACCACTGGCATTGGCAAGGAGACTACCTGTTACGCACATGGGTTAGGACAAGAATCTTGCTTTCCTTAATCTTTCTATGTTCTTTACTCAGCTTTTATTGACTTTCTACACACAAACATTTGATAGATATAATTTACACGTAGTCTTGAATACACAGTGTTAAGGGCTGGTCAACATTTGTCCGGTAACGATAATGATAACGAGGTTTCTCATTAAAGGTACACTCTACTATGAACATACACAAGCAGACTCACGCATACACACCATACAGTAGGGTATATAGTCATGGATTGTATTACCGAACAGCATTGTATTACCGAACGCGTGCAGTTAAGCGCCTAAAATGGCTTTAATACGAGTGGGACTGTGCGAATGTTCTCCACACAATACTATTTGACACATGCACAGAGACAACAGGGGAGAAGATCATATAATGAGGCAAAAACCTGTTCTCTTGTCACCCCCAGTTGTCATCCCGTTGGCCCCAAATCAGGGTAGGTTGTTTCTTTTTCCCATAGGGGGCACACGTTCGGTAATACAATAACTTTTTCAAAAGACCAAAACGCCCCGTCGTTGGCAAGGGGTTCGCTCGGAAGGGAATATCGTATTAAATCTATGTTGTCTTTTTCAAATTCCACCAACTTATTTTGCTGTAGGACTTTAAGCATTCATTATGTAAGTTTGACAGATATTCATTTGATATTTTATTTACTATGGTTGATTTTCTGAAAAGTGTTCGGTAATATGATCTACTTCGATACCTTTAAATGAAAATCTCGTTATCATTATCGTCATCCCACAAATGCGAGCAGCCTTTTATTTTTAGTGTGATACCAGAATTCAAGATTAATTTTCAACTGCAAAGTTTCATCCAAGATGCCTTGGTTTTTTCATGCTTACCACTTTGTCCTCTATGGTATAGGAAGCAGGAGGGGATGTCTCCCCGAACTTGTGGTGGGTGACATGGCTCACCCTGATGACTCCATGTTCCTTGAAGACCCATTGAGAGAGGGCTACAGCTAGGGCCTGGTTGCCAGACTCAGTATACCTGGAACATCAAAGGGTAAAAAACAATGCTTGCTTAAAGGATTAAATAGTGAAGAATGCTCTTTCAAAGACAAATCTGAATTTAGATTTATACTACCAAACGAACACAGTAACTTTTTTTGGTTGCCTATCATTCTGAAAGTTATTAATCTGTAAAAAATTATCTTTTACCAACTGGACAAACCAAACTGTCTTAACTCTCTTTACTTGTGAATATACATGCAGGGTAAAGCATGACAACATGCTGTTTAAGATGGATATCAGGGCTCCTGTATATCATTTAACTTGGGTTGCCAGCCAGGAAACTTAGATGATTGCTTAGATTAACAGATTCAACTGTCAATGGTCATTTATCTGAAGTAAACTGCTTAATTGTTTTTCTAAGACTTTTAGGTTGCCTAGCAGGCCTTTAGGTGGTCAAAGGCACAGCAACTGCCAATTTCAAGTCCTGTCAATTTGGAGTCCTGTCAATTTGGAGTCCTGCCAACTTACTTCTTGCTGGCTCCTGACGCCTTCTGGACAGATGACTGGAAGAAAGTATCGCTAAAGAGATCTACAGAGCCGCTGAAGACCACCCTGGCGTTGTTCCTTGCCTGGAGGGCTGCTACCAGCAGGGTATTCTTACCCACAGCCAAGGGGTAATCCTCCACAGGCTCCTGGGGGTTGTGGGAGTAGGCAGACGACGACGCATGGAGGACATCAATAATGAGGGGGTTGTCAGGGTCAGCGATCAAGCTGCAAAGATGATTTTTTTTTTAAAGAATAAAGTGTGTTGCATATTGTTTGGTGACCCAACATCTACATGTACCCCCAGAAACATTTACTCCTGGATTTAATATTCATTAAAGATACAGAAATTATGTAAGGGTAGCATATTGAGTTGTACAATGAAGGTTGGGTTAAGAGTTAGGCGTAGTTTGATCCAGGGAATTAAACAACTGTAGGATCCAGGCCAAGGAACAACTGTCGCAAGCACATGCATCATATGATCTATTTTTACTTTGAAAGAAAATCATTTACGCTGCACAATGATCTATGAGTGGGAGAGCCTGGCTTTGAAACCTAATCTGTGCAGTAGAACCGCACAAGAAGTCAATAATCTTAGATACATGTACATGTAACTCAGATCTCTCCTAGACAATCCGAAGAGCCATAAGTGCTATGGTTCTCTTTTCTACAAGTACATACCACTACTTTTAGTACATAATGTATCTAAAAACACTAAAAAATTCATGAACTATCTAATCAAATCAGCAAAGCTATAGAAGTAAATCGTACTGACGATACTCTACATACCCAACTCCATTGAATAAAACAGGCTTGTTGGTTTTTAGACCTACGATGGTCTCTGCTTCAAGCAGGTTTTCTGAATCAGCTACAACCAATGTGTGCTGTAAGGAAAAAAAATTTATTTATATACAGGGAAATCTCAACATAACAAGTTCGGCTAAAACAATGGCTATAACGAGAATATTGTCACGGTCATCATGGCAACATCTTTGTTTATTGGATTACTTCTAACACGATGCAAATAGATTTTTCATTATTCTTGTAGAAAATTAGTAGTAAATTTTCAGGGATTTTTAGGTTTCTATTTATACAGTTGCATACATCAGTAATGTAGAGTTTTTGTAAGCCTTCAAAAAGTTTTTGTCAGATTTCTTCGATTTTTGTTGATAAATAGCAAAATACAAGCAATACTAAGACACTGTGAAGATTTTGCCTCCTAAAGTTTACTATTAAACAAATTAGAGAGAAAAAAATAGTTCATATGCCGGGCCAGGCACGTACATTCCCAACAATGGCAGCATGTACTATACTATATACACACACGTGTAAAACCAATGATACATGTAGCTACACACTGTGACACACATGCTGTCTCTATGTGAAGCCCAAGAATGCTGTGCAGGGAGCGGTCGGTGTGGAAAGGTCCTAGTGTAGGGCAGTGATCTAGCTTTACATACAGATATTTACAATGAAATGCACCGGAAATCATAGATGGAATACCAAAGATCTCTTACAAACATCTTTTGATACAAGGAGAACAACATGAGACAACATTTAACAACTTTCCTACTTCCTTTTTGCTACCAATACTTTACATGTACATGAGCTTTAAACAACTCATCTACTTTCTTACCCAAGACTAAATGTAGAATAGGATTACGTTTCAGTTTCAGTTCATTTACCCGTCTACTCTTCATCATCGCAAAAAAGGAGTCCTTTTTTTAAATGACTATATAACGCACAAAATAAAAATTCATCTACAATATGGTTTTCATACTACTCACATATCCCTCGTCTTTGACATCATAATTAAGATGATCAATGACTGCTGTTCCTTCCTCATCAAACTCAAGTCCACAGTTACTTCCAAGCTCTCTTAGTGGTTCACCTGCAAAGTGCATGTAACATCATATGATTAGGAACAGCAGCAAAGAAAAATGAGTATAAAAGTGGCATTAAACTGGTAGAACTTGAACAGTGCCATTTTACATTGATTGCTAAATAAAGATTATAATAATTATGAAAATCAGTTGCATTTTATTTTTAATTTTGAAAAACAGCATGTTTGAATAATAGCCAAATTTTATATTTCAAACTATTATTTTTGAGTTGGCATTGTGGAAAATTGTGTTCAGGTACATTCTAAGCTTTTACACACTAGAATGAGGCATGATGGGAAAGTGAGAGGCACAGACACTTATGAAATAATGTTGGAAGATGACGCTATTTAGGGCTCCAGCTTACTGTCTCTTTAAAGGGAAGGTTGAGTTCTGGTAAAGTTGAAATATTATTTGTGAGCTCTGTCTTAGTAGAAATGTCCCCTGAAAAGGATTGCTCCTCAAATGCTCTTGTAATCGAAATATAACACCAAATAGCTGAAGTGTTCGACTCGGAACATTCATGCCACATGTGTGTGCAGTCCCCTATATGCATATATGTGTACAGTACATGTGCTTTTTGGCGAAACTGGGTCAATTTCTTATCAATTTGATACTTCCAAAACCTCAGAGTATACACTGATTCTTTTGTAGATGTAATCAACCTTTCCCCATTGCTTGAGACAATTTCTTTCACAATATATTTGCATGACCAGGGGCCTGTAACATATAGAGATACAATCAATCTTACGATCAATTGTAATTTGTAACTCTTCAGTACATGGTTTGCCATAGAGTTACGACTGATATCAATCGTAAGATTGATTTATCTCTTTATGTTACAGGCCCCAGAACTAAACTTTATCTTTAAGGGGTAAGTGTCATTTCCATTACCACCCTAAACTCCTGACTAATCCCCCATTAACTCTTTATTTGTCACATTAACATTTGTATGTAGAGTCTGTGCCTAATGGCACAATGGCACAGCAAGAGTTAATGAAAAGATTCCCACCAAAAACACAAAGTGTTGACAATGGGTTGTATTTTGAATACTGTAATGTAAAGTTTGAATTCATAGATGTACTTGCAAGAAACCCTAATAACTGCATTTTGTACTCCAAGTTTAAACTCTGGCAACACATGTGGAAACTGATTATCAGATTTGTATCCAATTTTCAAGATCACACACCTACATGTATTGCACAAGCATTTATGTTTTTTGCCACTTGCTCACTTTTGCTTTTTTTTTTTAAATACATCAAAGCAAAATCTCTACAACTCTGATCTGCATCCAGGTGCACTGGCAATAGAATATCAATATTTTTTTTCCACGATACTCCTACATGTACATGTAGTATGCATGAAAAAAATTAAAAACATTTTTAATAATGAAAAAATCTGAGCATGCTTTCCTAAGTTTCTTTATAATCACTTGGAAAACCCTTCATGAAATAAAGATGTTTGATTTTACTTGCGTACTCAAAATATAAGAATCTGCATTCCTAAATCTCACTTTTCAGTATCTGTTCTTCTTTATGAATTACAGACATACTGAATTTCCAAAACAATAACTGAATTATCATACATACTTACCTATATCGGAGCTGCCAGCTACAAGAATATTTCCACCTTCATCAATGAAATCTGTTAAACTATTTTCTCCAATATCTCCACCAAATTCTGCAAGAGGAAGGTGCATTAAAAATGTTTAACATAAATGCAGACAAAATATCTATATTCTACAACCTGTGTAATGATGAATATTCATATCATATTGCATTCAGCAATTAAAAATGAAAAGATACATGTAATTTCTAATTAAAGGTACTATGTACATGTAATGACTGAAATGAAAGCACATCTGTCACTAAATATTATGAAATATTTCTTGATACCTTTTTACATGTATGTGACATCAAGTCAATTCAGCTAAATTCATAAAATTGAGAGCTAAAGGTCAATTAAATTTTGAACAAAATCTGACAAAGAATCAGTAAGTTGTTCAAGTTTTTAGTGGTTTGAAGATTCCTACACAAATTGAATGTACATGTATAATTTGCATACATGTATATGCAAATTACATTTTGCACTACCAATCCATCTATACATGTAATGTTAACACATTTATTTCAATGAAGGTTCCAGTGGTTGATAATGAAGTTTTCACTTTGCAGGAGGACCTACAAAACCATATTTTAAATATTTGAGGGAATATTTGAGAAAATCAGAAAATTTTTCAAAGAGTAAATGGAACTTTATGACATCTTTTGTAGAAATAATAGGACAGCACAAGGTACATGTAGCTCACCAAGTAAACCACAGAATTACCCATTTTTATAGTGATAAACAAAACATCATTAAAAATTAATACTCTGTTCTATATCAGATTGTTAAAAAATGTTCAAAAAAATTCAATCCAGACTCCTTGTGAATAAAAAAAAAAAGTAAAAGTGGAGCGCTACTTAGGCGATGCTGAAAGAACTGAAATTCACAGAAGGTCTCAACATTCTGGGGGGCGTTTCATGAAAGGACTTGTCAGATATTTTATCCGACAAATTTGCTCTCAGCCAATCAGATGCAAGGATTTCAGTAGCTTATAACAGTTGTCGGATTTATCCGACAACTTCCTTTCATGAAACGCTCCCCTGAAAAGTGGATCATATGGTCCACATGGTCCTCAAAAATTTCACTTTGGAGTTTGGACCAAAGAGAGTCATGGGAAGGCGTTAACAAGCACGGGCCTTTTGCACACAGAGCAAAGGGCAGAGTCTCAATAGATCATCATGAGTACAAAAGTGTTAACATCCCTTTGAAATGTGTGTTACATGTAATCCTGTAACAGTTTTGTGATACAATGGGTGAATTCAAGTTCGGTGTTTAAAGCTGGTGTTGGTGTTGGGGGTAAAACTAGCACCAGCCACAACACCGAACCTGAAATGAAGCTGGTACTGAAATTGACTTCACTAGGTGTTGAGCTATCAGTAATGTGATTGGTATTATTTTTATAAACCCGAATTCGATGTTGGGGCTAGAATCAGCAGCACAATGCACGCTCTCAACACCAACACCAACACCTACACCGAACTTGAAATCACCCAATGCCAAGGACCATAAGATTTAGCTCTGGATCCCCCGGATAAAAGAAAGGTTAGCGCCAAGCCTTGCTTTACCTTCTACTGATGGACAGAAGAGCACTAGATGCTCATAAAGGTATTCTCCGTAACTGCTAAGCTTCAGGTTGGGATCATCTGCGGTCTTGTATGTCAGCTCAAAACCTCTCTCTGAAACAATAGGACACAAAAAAGGAAATATAAAAGTTACATGAACATTCAAATACCAAACATCCATTTTTTCACTTAATCAAAAGTCTGGAATCAAAGAAAATTACATTTGTAATCTTGTGTATTGCAAGTAGCTTGAAATTGAGAGTATTGTAGGAAGCATCTCATGAAATCATCATGAAAATACAACTCTGAATTTGTGGCCATCGAATTACATTTGTAAAATGCAAGTTTCAATGGGATGGCGGTGAAGTTGTGACTGTTGTAGGGAAAGTCCACCCCGATTACATGTACAAGTTTGTTTTAAAAGAAGCAGAAAAATTACAGAAACACATCAGGGAAGGTTTGAGCAAAATACAATGTTAGAAATAAGAAAGTTATGACTTTCTGAACTTGTAATCAATCAAATACTAAATTGGCAACTCTGTGACAAGTCTTGTGAGTTCCTCTCCCATTTGGCCTGTACCCCTAAAATCATTAATTTACATTTTCTCTAAAGAAAATATTCAATCTTACATGCACCTTAGATATAATCATTGCTTGTATGCTTTTACACAAAACCTGTATGAAACAAATCTAATCCATCATCAAAAACTAAGAAAGTTAAAATTTATGAGATTATCTGTACTGAGCTTCGAAAATTCATAACTTTCTTATTTCTTATCGGATTCTGCTCAAACTTTCACTAATCTGTTTCTCTCATTTTTCTTCTTTTATTAAAATCAGCTGAATACCGGGGTGGACTTTCCCTTTAAACTATAATGAGACACTAAAATGGTATGGTTGGCAAAAAAAGATAACACCAAGATTTAGATCTAATTTACAATCTAAAAACAAAATAATGGCCAACCAAGCTGGGGACTTGGGGAGGTCTAACCGGAATCACCGAATACTACAGTTTTGCAAAAACCTAATCTTTATATTATTGAATATTCTTTTTCAAGGACTCGTTTCTAACACGAGAAAACCTTAGTCAACGACACTCACACATTATATGCAAGGTTACTCAAAGATAGCCTTGCACTCCGTACCTGCATTGCCTCACTTAGGCGAGTGTGCTAACTCAAGCTCATATGAGAGCTTCAAAGGAGCAAGATCACTTGTTAAAATCAGCCTGAAAATTTCAAGTGATCAGGGTGATAGCGAATTAGCAATCCAATTCAAGGAATAGTCTGGAAAAAAAATGCTTAGTCATTGTAGAATGTAAAAAGGAAGTATTTTTCCAGAATTTCACAGATTATTCTGGTGTTTTTACCTCAAGTTAGAGGTCGAGTGGCAACAAAATTGACAAAGCCCTACATAGGGATGGTTTTTTGAGTGAGTCCATGAATTGATCTAGAATCTACATTGATTTCCTATGCGCTACAACATGGGGAGAATATTGGCGATGCCGATGCCAGCAAAATACATATCTTTCATCAAACTACTTGTCAAATCGTGGATATCAGATACCATCTAGTAGTAAAAGATTTTTCTTAATAATATTTAGACCAAGTACAGACACTCATAGGCCCTTGCCTACGTGGGATTGTGTCACTGTGTCAAAGTCCATTCACTGTTGCAGTAGTCAAAAACAGTCAACAAACTGCTCTAAGTTACTCTAAGCAAGATTTAATTTTCTTAAATATGCTAGATTACCTGATTCAGGGGCTCTTCAACTCTTACTATGCTACAAATTTGAGGTTTCAGAATTGAAAGTGAAATTTTAAAAAATTATTTTCCTCTCATGTATGAATGATCTAGAATGCACCATAGCCCGCTAAGTAATACACACAAAACCTACATGTATGGAAGCCTATTCATCCGTAAAAGCTAGTGTGGAGTACAAGCTCCCTTTTTGTTTTGAAAAAAGTGCAACCGAATTAAAGTAGATTGGCCAGATTCTGACTTATAGGATTTGCACCTGGAGCACACCAAGTAATAGCGGTCATATTGATCACTAAGTGCGATGAATGCAAAAATACTACTCATTTTCTATCGCATGTACTTATGTATGGGGAAAATATAAGATAAATATTTTATATACTTCCTTTCAAATTCAGCTCTTAAAAATCTCACTCTTACCTTAAATGACTGTTAGGAAGAACTTCTTCTATTTCCAGCAAAATCCAAAGTCAAAATTCATGCCGATTTTTTTTTGCGATACATGTACATGTAGCAACTTGTTTTCATTCTGCCAATGTTTTAGATTAAACTTGGCCAATAAAATTTTTGTCCACAATGAAACTTGGTATCGCACGCACATTGATCTCTACAATCGCACATGCGGAAAATCGGGACTTCTACATGTGCGTGATGGGGACCGAATTTATGACGACCAAACTTTGGGGGGGAGATGTTAGCGCTCCTAGCGACCAAAAAATGTACACAATGACTCACTCCGATACCCAGTTTCACCTGAACAGAAAATAAATTATGGATTTCATTTTTTTAATTATCTTTTCCAACATCAGTGAGTTGAATTCAATTGTATTTCATGGATATGGTGGTGTCTATATTTGTGAATTAAATAGGGACACTGATTTTCCTCGATCACGGAAAACGGACGGAATTCAGGGAAATGACCATTTGAAACGAAAAATGCAATTTGGAATGGAAAGTCGCCGAAAACCCCTTTCACCTCAACATTTTTCATTTTTTCCAAAATGAAATCATAAAACTTACACTATTCTCGTGATTTGTTATGCAGTGAAAAAATGTCGGGCCTGAATTCATGGTTTATAACTCCGAATACTTAGCGATATACGTCAGATTCTTCGGAGACGGGACGCTGCCATTTTGTTTTGCTGGACTGATGGAGATTGTGACACACAACACGGTAAAATAGGAGCAGCGAATCCCTATTATGCAAGCTAGGCGCATACTCGTGCGGCCAAGAGGAAAGTAAGGCAAGATTGCTGTACACAGCCAGCACATTTTGAGTAAAGGAGCTGGCATGTGCACCTAGTATTACGCAGACGATTGATGTTTGGCGCACACGCCAGCCCCTTTTTCGAACTGTACAACAGCGTGTGTATAATCTCGCCACACTTTTTGACTTGGCGCCTGCTGCTGGCGTGTGCGCGCCTAGTATTACGCAGACGTAAGACTAGGCGCGCACACGCCAGCAGTGGGCGCCAAGTCAAAAAGTGCGGCGAGATTATACACACGCTGTTGTACAGTTAAAAAAAGGGGCAGGCGTGTGCGCCAAACATCAGTCGATATTGCTGACATGACAGCCAAGACTGAAATGTTTTCGTTGACATCGGGTTCCTGGGTATACCTAGCCTCTTGTTGAGGCCCTGGCGCTGTTGGAATCCTTGGCGATATGGAGGCAAAATTTCTGGTGGCGAGCGAAGCGAGCCAGAAAAACCGAGGCGCTTGCGCCGAGGGCCTCTTGACACCCGATTTGAATTTCTTTTGTATTTCATTGTTTTGACGAATATTCCGACCAAATTTTGGTCGGTGAAAATCATCCAATAAGCGCGAGCTACCATGACGTAATGTTAAATATTCATGACTCGACTGCACGCTATTTCTTACATATTAATTAATCGCAGCCCAATATGGCGTTCAACGTTTCTTCCACGACGAGTGATGACGATATTTGTAAGAGCTTAGAATATGCCGCTAGAATGTTGAAGATTGACAGATTCAAAGATTTGCAAGTTGATGCAATCAAATCTGCACTTAAAGGACAAGATGTTTTTGTGAATCTGCCTACTGGCTATGGAAAAAGTGTTATTTTTCACGCGCTACCGCTCTGTGCTGATTACCTCCGTGGGCCAGGGAACTGCTGCTTCGCGAGGGCCAGGCGGATCACCCGGGGCCTTGCCGCCCTTGCCGGGCAGTGAAGTTGCTGGTAACTCCTTGGTTACATCATCTACTAGTCTATCATCTTCACGAAGCATTTTGTTGATTATTTCCCCTTTGGTGTCTCTGATGAGAGACCAGGTGAAGTCGCTCAAGAAACGTGGACTTCAAGCCATCTATCCTGGGGACGCTTCGTCACAAGATGTGACTTTAGAAGGTATAATTTTGAATTTGACTCGGTCAAGATCTAAAAACTAACTGTGTTAGTGTTATTTGTTAATAACACTGTAACAGTGTTAATTATGTTAGACTTGATGGAGATGCATCTATTGTTGAACGGTGACTTTTATTGCCCATTCTTCATTATTTGTATATATATGATGATCTCTTGAGGAATATGTACATTTGTCTTATTTCAAATTACCATGGTTTGTAAGCTAGAGATCGAATTCTTCATAATGTGCTTGTCTGTGAATGTATTTTGAGCAAGAGATTTACGTAATCCCCCCAAAAAATAATAGACTAGTCCAGAACTGAAGTAAGAAATCCTTGAGATTTCATTGGCCAATTTGCTGGGCGATCGCCGCGGTAATCTAACTATTCACGTTTTCATGCATAATTCAGTAGGAAATCGTGCCTCATGAATATATATAATTCAGGTCGGGTGTCAAGAGGCCCTCGGCGCAAGCGCCTCGGTTTTTCTGGCGAGCGAAGCGAGCCAGAAATTTTGCCTCCATATCGCCAAGGATTTCAACAGCGCCAGGGCCTCGACAAGAGGCTAGGGTATACCCAGACGCACTCACAGGACCATCACAATATGGGGCTGTGTTAATTTCAGCCTGTCATGACCTCTTAATTTGAAGAGGTAAAAACACCAATATAATCTACAAAATTTTGAGAAAATACTTCCTTCTACATCTTAGAATGACTGAATATCTAATTTCATGCCAGATCCTTCAATAGGATCTTTATCATCTTGATCAAGTGAAATTTTCAGGCTGTTTTTGGTCGGTGATCTTGCTCCCCTCCTGCACACATATGGGATATCACACACTTGCCTATGGGAGGCAATTGCTCACGATATGAAGGTACATGTACAGGGTGCGAGGTTATCTCCAATAACCTCGCATAAGTGTGAGTGACCCAGACGTTGTGTTTCCAGACAGATTGGTTATCCGGACAGTAGTAAATCGAACAAATTTTCAAGCAAATTGTCACAAATCTTTCACAGGATAGGTAGGAAATCACGTGAATTGCAATTATTTACTGATTTTAGTTTTACTCGATGCATATTTTCGTAAAATCTAACAAGACGCTAATTTTTGTTAAGTGTCAGGACACACAACTCCCCATCTTTTTTTTAATCATTTAATCATTTCATTTATTTCCATATTCAAATTCAAAAGATAAAAACAACATGAAAAATACAAACGAGAACAAATACAAGCATGATAAAATACATTTTGTGACTATTGACAATAAGGAGAAAAACAACAACAACAAAAAAGCAACATACACATATACATATATATATATATATTATGTATATATATATATATATATATATATATATATATATATGTATATATATATATATATATATATATATATATATATATAAATATATATATATAAATTCATGATGTTCCACGTATTGGCATATGATGAGAAATAATAAAGGATGACTCGAATGCATTGAATGCCAATTCCAAGTATTTTTATTCTCCAAATTTTCGGGGGTCCTCCCCATTCGTCAGGGAAAACGTAAAGTGATATATATATATATATATATATATATATATATATATATATATGTGTATATATATATATATATATATATATATATATATACACACACATACATAATTGAATATGGAGGGATTACTACACAGATTTTCATGGTTTGTCATGTAAGATTCCTTTTTGATCATGATTATGAAATGCACGTCGAATACCTGAATTTCAACTGACTCTGTAATGTTAGAACCTTTAATAAAACATTTGTACTGTACAGTCAGGGGTCCTAAAGCTACGCAGGTCCTAAAGCTACGCACCCCGCAAATACGCATAATGCGACGCGTTCAATGCGCCAAACTTTCGGTGTGACTGAGCTACGAGATTATCATTTACATTCTCCAAAAAGAATGAGTAATTTTCCTTTATTTTTGGTAATACATGTATTATCACTATTTGCAAATCGGGATGAAATTCATGTCAGTCAGCTTAAAAATCAACATTTGCATTCATTTATTACGTGTGCGTAGCTTTAGGACCCTTTCATTTTTTCGACCAAATTTGACGTGTGTATTGACATCGCCTTGAAAATTAATGTTATTGATATTTGTCTGTCGTAACTTTCTCAGGGATTTAGTTTAAGAGTATGTACAGAACCAAGATATATGACAGAAATTCGCATTAATCATTGAAAAAGTGACTTTTTAGCAGCTGGAAATAAAATGCATATAGCTTTAAGTCCCCCCATCATACCCTCCAAGTTCATGTTTGTATCCAAATCTTATGACATGTAAATGGAATTTCAGTTTTTTCATGTGTACAAAGTCTATGGCAAAACAGAATTTACGTTTTTCAGCCCATCTGAACTGGAATTCCAGATTTTCTGAAACGGTAAAAGCCATTTTTTGAAACGGAAAATCGGTGTCCCTACGCTCATCCCGGCCCTTTTAATTACACCATCCTTAACTTCTATAGTAGTTCTCAGTAGGCCTAGATTAGCTGTACGAGCTCTGTGGCTTATCAATCTGGTACTGGCCACAGAGCTACATGTATACACTCCATGCCTACACTGTGTGTGGAGGGGGATATCAACAAAAAAATCTAGATCTAAATATCACCATTTCCCATACTGTGAGCCATGCAAACCACCCTCAGAGTTTGCTAAAGGGGTTACCTTCCAGGATCAACTAAGATTGTAAAAATTGAATGAATAAAAAAGAAAAAAAACAACACAAAATCGGAAGGTGTGATCAGGTTTTTTTTACCTTGCACTTGTAATTTGTATATATGGGACTACACATGCAAGGTAAGATATGTGTAGTCCCATATATACAAGTTACACATGAAAGGTAAAAAAAACCTGATCACACTTGCCGATTTTTGTTGTTGTTTTTTGTTTTATGAATTTTTACAATCTTAGTTGATCCTGGAAGGTAACCCCTTTAGCAAACACCGAGGGTGGTTTGCAAGGTTCACCGTGCATGGGAATGGGTGATTATGAGGCATAGTATTTCTGTGTTTACCCTCGCCTCCATTAGCATGAATGGCATGGGCTGTACCACTCATGGGCCCTTGCCCATGTGGGACTGTGTCCAACATTCACTGTTGCATCAGTCAAAAACAGACAACAAAATTGCTCTAAGCAAGATTTAATTTTCTTAAATTTGCTAATTACCTGATTCATGGACTCTTCAACTCTTACTGTGCCACAAATTAGGGGATTCAAAATTGAAAGTGAAATTTTAAATAATTATTTTCCTCTCCTGTATGAATGATCTACCCTGGAAAAAGGCCTGCTGATACACACATAAGCTATTGAAGCCTATTCACCCATAAAAGCTAGTCTGGAGTACAAGGTTATCTTCAGATAAGCTTGTACATGTATAAGTGGGGCTGTACTAGCTGTACGAGCTCTGTGGCTTATCAATCTGGTACTGGCCACAGAGCTGTAGAGCCCATGCCATTATGGCACTTTGAGGCAGGTGTAAACACAGAAATACTATGCCTCATAATCGCCCATTCCCATGCACGGTGAACCTTGCAAACCCCCCTGGGTGTTTGCTAAATTTTTAGTTTTTAGTTAAAAAGTGTCAGCCCCCCCCCCCCCCACCCCCCTTGCGAGAATGGTCAAGATCTCTACATCTGCGATTTTCTTTTATTATTTGTTGTGGGGTGGAGAAAATTAGTGGTGCAGCATTTTTGTCAGCAAATTTCAGTGTGACACCCCCCCCCCCCCCCGCCCCCCCATTTAAAATATTCTAGCAACGCCCCCCGAGTCAGCCCTCCTAAATTGCCTGTCATATAAAGACAATGATGTCGAGCAAAAAGTGACATCAATACAGTAGCTACATATATTTTCGAACAATGTAGATGGCGGTATCATGAAGCAATTATCACTGTAAAATTTAGCATCTGCCGTCACAACATCTCAGCATTACACAACATGCTCTTCGATCATATACAGCACATTCTGTGCTGACCCCGCGCCGGCTACGGCAAGAGGTCATCGTTTCTCATGCTAATATCATTCTCACGGGATCATGCGGAAGGTAAGTCGAATCCTGTCACCCCTGCCTAATTTTATGAAATTTACTCTCTTTACTGTACTTGGATTTTTTACTTTTACGTTAGAATATGTTCAGAACCACCACAGCAAACACCGAGGGTGGTTTGCAAGGTTCACCGTGCGTGGGAATGGGTGATTATGAGGCATAGTATTTCTGTGTTTACAGGTGCCTCCGAGCGCCTATATGGCATGGGCTGTATAGCTCTGTGGCCAGTACCAGATTGATAAGCCACAGAGCTAGCTATACGAGCTCTGTGGCTTATCAATCTGCTACTGGCCACAGAGCTATACAGCCCATGCCTATACTGCGTGTGGAGGAAGATATCAACCAAAAAATCTAGATCTAAATATCACCATTTCCCACATACTGTGAGCCATGCAAACCACCCTCGGAGTTTGCTAAAGGGGTTACCTTCCAGGATCAACTAAGATTGTAAAAATTGAATGAATAAAAAAGAAAAAAAGCCACAAAATTGGCAGGTGTGATCAGGTTTTTTTACCTTGCACTTGTAACTTGTATATATGGGACTACACATGCAAGGTAAGATTGGTGTAGTCCCATATATACAAGTTACACAGTGTAACTTGTATATATGGGACTACACCAATCTTACCTTGCATGTGTAGTCCCATATATACAAGTTACAAGTGCATGGTAAAAAAAACCTGATCACACCTGCCAATTTTGTGGCTTTTTTTCTTTTTTATTCATTCAATTTTTACAATCTTAGTTGATCCTGGATGGTTACCCCTTTAGAAAACTCCGAGGGTGGTTTGCATGGCTCACAGTATGTGGGAAATGGTGATATTTAGATCTAGATTTTTTGGTTGATATCTTCCTCCACACGCAGTATAGGCATGGGCTGTATAGCTCTGTGGCCAGTAGCAGATTGATAAGCCACAGAGCTCGTATAGCTACACTGAGCTCGTATAGCTATTTACATACATAGACATCATACAACATAAATACAGCAAAAATAGGGAATAAACCCTTGGAATTGCAAGGGAGGTGATATTGTAAAGTATACATTCAAATCTGCCAATAAAACACGTATGGAGTACGAGGTTATCTTACGATAACCTCGTATGTGTATGAGTGGGCATGATAGGTCTAGATTTAGATCTAGACTCTAGACTACAAATTTTCATCTATCTGCCGAAATTAAGCAATGCGACCGACCAAACTAATGGGCGAGGAAGATCTTGATTAGTTGTACCTGGAGCTCCACCGCCTAACGATGGTGGCGGTGGAGCTCCCTAGACTAGGCTAGAGTTAAATGAACAGACAGTGAAGTGAAGTAAAAAAATAACCAACATATCTGTTGGCATATGGGACTGCATATCATGATCTTGATTCAAAATTTCGAATATGGTTCATGTTTATTCCTTACCCTGTAAAGATTTGAAAAACATCGAATGCGTCTCTCGCAAAGTCATCGAATCCAAAAGAACTAGGGTTTTTCCTCCACCCTGTACGCTGCTAAGGATGGCTAGAAGCCCACAGAGAACAAGTGCCACGCCGACTGCCATTTTGGTTTGAGCTGAATAGACTTTTGATGGCAATTTGAAGACGATATTAATGATCTTGTAAATAAAGTTGGTGTTTTCATTTTTAGATCCAGAGAAAATACAACAAAATTATAAAATTGTAAATTATATTTATATACAAACTTTAAAGACAAGCATTCTTTTTAAATAATGGAGTAGTAATAATTTCCATTGCTCTAATCATAAGTAGTCATAAGCTTTAGTAGATTGACACTGCACGGAACCAATCAACTAATGCCAACGTGTACACATCCAGACACAGTCATCACACATTTGCACCGCATGTACTAGTTTACCAGGGAAGTGTCACACTTTAGGCCTTGCATAATTATGATGTACCGTATAATCATAGTACACACATGTAGATTTGTTATTTACAGGTAGTAGTCAGGGAGCGCCGAAACAGTCACCCCATTTTACATACGAGATTTGACCCCGGGGGGGGGGGGGGGCACTCAGGTATATTGGTGTACACATGCGTGTCCGTGGATTTAAAAAATGCCCCCTAAACAAGTTTCATACTTTGGTGAAAAGACACCCCTTATCAAGGATTTCGCGTGCTTTTTTTGGTAAAAATTACCCCTTAACGAGGATTTCGCGTGTTTTTTCATAAAAATTACCCCCCTAAACAGGTTGGATTGAAATATTACCCCCTAAACAAGTTTGTCTTAAATATTACTCCCTAAACAAGATTAACTTAACCAACATAAAAAATACACCACTTCATGATCACCTTTTGCAAATTGACATATTCTTCACCGTTCAAAGGGCGTTCAAGTTCCTGAAAATCGGAATAAAAATGTTTTGTTCGTACATGTACCATTGGCGCCGGAATGAAAATGACCCCCCTAAACGCATTTGGCCGCATTCCGTTCAGCACCCCCTTTTTGTTGAAAATCGGCGTTTTCGGACCCCTTAACACGTAACGCGCGTTACGCGTCCTAGATGAAAAAAAGGCCCCTTTTTACGCGTTTTTTTGGACGCACATGTGTACACCAATATACCTGAGTGCCCCCCCCCCCGGGGATTTGACCCCTTAAAGTTATTTAGACTATCCATGTCATTCACATAAAGCTTGTCACCTCGAACGAAGCCGCCGGGTTTGGCCCCCAGAGCCCCCCCCCCCCCCAAAGGGGCCCCGGCCAAAGTCGGGTCGATTTCAACCCATCTAACCAAGGAGTTCTGTGATAACTCCTTGATCTAACATGCGCCAGACTTTGCCAGAAGGAAGTGACTATTATAGACAGAAAAATCCGTCTGTTTGGAGGGGTATAACATTTTTTTGAATTTTGAGTATGTAGGAGCTAAGGGATTCCGTGAAACCAGACGTAGTCTCAGCCGCTATCCCCGAACGAAATAGACTGTTTGGTCTAGACTATACATTACCAAAACACCAAAACTGACATTTTCCGTCGGGATGGGTTGTCAGACGTACCGCCCCTAAAAATTGGGGCAAATTTTTCCCCTTAAGGCCAATGGACCAAATTTTGTCAGAAAGAAGAGTTATGGGTGTACATTATAAATATAAAAACTTACAAAAATTTCCATCGGGAAGAGGGTGTAACATGCTCCTGAAAAAAAACACCATAAGTGCCCCCTAAACCCATGCAGCTTTGCTGCCCCAAATGCTCTGGATGTAGAGAAAAAACATTTTAGGCTTTACAACCCGGCTTAATAACTCCAAAGTGTATCCCCCCTCCCACAGTAGGGAGATTTTTCATTTTTAAGGGTTGCCAGCTTGCGATTTTAAGCATACTTGCATGCTCTATTTTTTCTCTTTTTTGCCCAAATAAATGGGGGGGGGGGGGGGACTACAGCCCCATCCCCGCCCCCTCCCCCCGGCCCTGGCTCCGCGGTCCCTGGGTTTGTCCCAACGGCGATGCAGAGCATCGTCCACAAGGCGCGAAACGGCGATGTCTGTGGGCCGCGTAGCGTCGCGTCGATTTTTTGTTTGTTTGTTTGTTTTTGTTTATTTGCTATTTGAACCCCTGTAAGTGATGTTTTCCTGGCATCTACTAACGCAATGGAGACCATAAAAAGCAGTCCATAATAACGTCTTTTTAGATCAAGTAACAGTTTAATACACAGTTATATCCAGAGTTATCGTGTGTTTGGTTATCAACTTAATAAGTTACCAGATGAGTTGAATAATATTATATCTTCTCACAATATTTGCACTTGAAATTTTCCTCTCCAGTGTGTGTTATTTCTTTTTGGTCTAATTCTAACCACATGTTTAAAAGTCAAGAAAGTGCTTCGTCCAACATGGGCAGGCTGCAGGCGATAGGCTAGGCGTGCTGCGTGATGAGCATCACTCATACTAAGCTTGTCCCATAGGCGCGTATATGTTACATTTCGTACCATTTCCCGGCTGTGATATAGTTCCACCAACTTTCTCATGGCGCGCTCATTAATGCAATACGCGCACTGCATCAATGCAATACGCACACTGCATCAATACAATACGCGCACTGCATCAATGCAATACGCGCACCGTCATCAATGCAATACGCGCACTGCATCAATGCAATAATGCCGTCGTCATCAAGTCACATCACGTCAGATTTTTATGCGCAGTAGAGCTATAATTTCACATCTTTTCTCAATGAATGTGTTAATGAAAGTATTGTCGATGAGTGATATGAAACAACTAAGCTATTGGCTATTATAAAACGGGTTCAAGAATGTAGCCATCCTGATTGGTCAAATAACATCACGTGACCGTGCAAAAAAAAAGTGCTAACGCACGGCGAGGGGACTAACGCACGGCTAATCCGGATCAAACACTCAGATTGTAAGAAAACACTAAGATTTTAGACCCGTTTTATAAAACTATTAATACATGGTTGTGAGTTCGTGCGTTAGTGCGATCCAGCAACACGCAGGTTTTTATCGTGATGTCTAACACACTCGGCTACGCCTCGTGCGTTAGTACACCACGATAAAAACCTTTGTGTTGCCAGATCGCACTAACGCACTCCCAACCATGTATTAATAGTATACTATTCTATCACAATTCTATCACAATGATATGCATAGAAAAAGTAACACATGTTCACTTGGTAGTCGGGGGGGGGGGGGGTTAAAACCTATTGCCCGAGGCTGAGCCTGAGACAGAGTGCTATATAGGAACATATTGTGTGAGTCTGGACATATTATGATGGCGTTTTCCTATGCACATTAAATGTTTACTTGGCAGCCCAAGGGGGGGGGGGTTAAACCCCCCCCCCCCCCCCCCCCCCCGTAGATCCGCCACTGATTCATGTGTTAATAATACACAAATACCTTGCAAGCTCCCTATTATGCCCTACCAAACAGACGCAGATGGACAATGGGTGTGTTTACATAATCCTGACAATACCATTTGACTACTTTGGAGAAAGCAGTACAATTTTCACAATTTAATAAATCATTATTGAATTGATTATTTGACACCAAATTGCACCCCAAGAAAGTTACAATACTCAAGATTGTACTATGTAAATGTTAGCTGTATTGAATGAGACACTTTGGAGTTATTAAGGTTTTGTAATGCCAAAAATGTTTTTTTCTCTATGTCCAGAGCATTTTGGGTAGCAAAGCTTGGTCTAGGGGCACTTTGCTGTTTTTTCAGGGGCGTGTTACACCCCTTCCCGATGGAAATTTTGGTAAGTTTTTATATTTTTGTAATGTACACCCATAACTCTTCCTTCTGACAAAATTTGTCCATGGGCCTTAAGGGGAAAAAACTGCCCCAATCCTTAGGGGCGGTCTGACAACCCATCCCGACTGAAAATTTTGTCAGTTTTGGTGTTTTGGTAATGTATAGTCATACACCTTTCTTCTGGCAAAGTTTGGCACATATGTTAGATGGGTTGAAATCGACCCGACTTTGGGGCCCCTTGGGGGGGGGGGGGGGCTCTGGGGGCCAAACCCGGAGGTTTCGTTCGAGCTGACAAGCTTTTTGTAAATGACATGGATGGTCTTAGCAACTTTAAGGGGTCAAATCTCATATGTAAAATGGGTTGACTATTTCGGGACAGGCTTCTGGATAGTATAGATCGAGTGATATGATTAATAGCTAGCTGCATGCTATTGATGCTATACACTGTACTTAGCAATACTGAAATAGTCTTTATAACCAGACCACTTTTAGTGTAATGGGACAGGGAGATGTGCATGCAGAGAATCCGGGGGGTGTCACACCACCCCCACCCCACTCAAAATGGCTGTCGGCAAAAAAAAAAAAAAAAAAAAAAAAAAAAGGAGGGGGGGAGAGAAGAGGAAGGAGAAAATGAAAAGGAATAGGAAAAAAATAGAAAAGAGACTAAAGGGATCTAGAATTAAATAGAAAGAAAAGAAGGAAACGAAAAGAAAAGGGAAGAAAAAGAAGGAAATTACTGGCCAAACACTGGAAAGTTAACATTCGGGCAAAAGTAAGTCCCCTTCGGCATGATGGACTGCAGCCCCCCCCCCCCCCCCCCCCCCCCCTGCGCGCGCGAGGATCTTCAAAATTTGGCAAAAGCCACGAGCAGTGAGGTGCCAGAGTATCCACATAATTTGAGTAGCGGGGTTACCGGATGCTTTTTTACCGTCTGTACACTTCCAAGCGGAGATTAGTAAAACAAAAAAATATAACTTGGATATCGATATTCAGGCAATTTAAGGCGTCAGCCCCCCCCCCCCCTTGTGAAAATGAGCCCGCAAGATCTCAACATCTGCGATATTCTTTTACTATTATTTGTGGAGCGGGGGGGATCATGGTGCAGTATTTTTGTTGGCAAATTTGGGAGTAACACCCTAAAAATTTGTGGTCAAATTTGGGTGTCACCCCCTTCAAAATGTTCTAGCGAGGCCCCTGGATTTGACCCCATAAAGTTACTTAGACCATGCATCCATTACATTCACAAAAAGCTTGTTGGCCTGAACGGAGCTACCTGGTTTGGTCCCAGAGCCCCCCAAAATGGCCCCCAAGTCGGGTCAATTTAAACCCATCTAACACATGCGCCAAACTTTGTCGATGTCAGAAGGAAGTTGTATGATTGTATGACCATACAGTATGTCCCAGAAAAATTACAATCGGAATTTGGGTATTGATTACAAAAGAAATATATTTGCAATATAAAAAGTCATACTGGATTATGAAAAAATATATATATTTCTCTACCAGACAGTGAAGACCCGGTCCGATTTGGTCAAAGTATTCATGAAGAAATAGGGATTTATATACAGCAGGTCATGGGTCCCTTTCTTCCATCTTTTGTCACTTGGATGTTCTTGGCATTTATATAAATGGAAGTATTACGTATTTTTACTAACATATTCAAATTCTTTGCAGACCATTTATAAGTTAACAAAGGTAAATGATCATGTAAAGAATAATATAGACCTTCCTAAAAAGATCATGACAATTCAGTTTATAAAAAATTTGTTGATTCATTCACTTTCAATTACAAATGACCAACATCATAAATGCCAACCATTCCTATTTTAGAGGAATGATTCCTATCTTTCACCTTCAAACTAATGCGAAGAGCCCTATAGATTCCTCTCTTTCCATGAAAACTTATGTCTGAAAGCATACAATATGCACTGTATTTCTAATCTTGCCTCGTTGGATTCTTGAAGGTTGGCAGGTATGCAACATATATGTTTAAGCATAGGCGTAGCCAGGGAGGCCCAGGGGGCACTGCCCCCCCCCCTCCTTATTCAGTCCTTTAAAAAAAAAGCGAGAGCGAAAAAGCGGGAGAAGTGAGACAAAAAAGCCTATAAAAAGGCGCTACGAGCCGTTACCTTTCAATCAAAATTTGCTAAAACGTCAAAATTTTCGCGCTTCGCGCGGGAAGGGGGAAATAACTTCCCCTCCCTTTACCCACATCTATTACATACAGTAAAATATTGCGTCCAAATTATTGAAAAGCAGTCAGGGCGTGGAACTATAACTTTCCGCCTAAAAAAATTGTTTACTACGAGCTGCTATCTTTCTCTCAAATTTGTTAAAGCGTCAGAGTTTTCGCGCTTCCCTGCACCCACCCCTGTTGCATACAGTGCAGTATTGCCAGTGGCGTATCTACGGGGGGCAGAAGGGGCATGTGCCCGGGCGGCACTTGAAGGGGGGACGCAAAAAACGCAAAAGAGAGAAAGAAAAGGGGATAAATACAAGCAAATGTATCGTCTTTGAGGGTTATTTGCGCCCCAGTCAAAGACAAAATGCGTAAGAAATGGTGCTTTATAGGGTTTGAAATGCGAAAATTTTGTAAAGCTCGGTCGCTTTGCTCCCTCGCATAATTGTGTTCAGGATCTAGCTATTTCGCGCCCCCAATGCCGTTTTTTAAGTGTTAACCAATAATTGATTCTAGTTGCTTTGCCCCCCACCCCCGCATAAGGCAGGAGCTTGTTAAATTTTGCGCCCCCAGATGGGATATAAGTGCATAAAAAGTACTTTCAAGGTATAGAACATTCGAAAGAAAATAATCATAAATTTGCTTTGCAATTGCCTTGCTAAATTCCTCTTTAGGGTTTTTATTCATTTTGCTCCCCCAAAATGGGAATGTTATTATTTTTTTTTTTAATCTGTTGCTAGCTCGCTGAGTTCCCTTGGATTTTGTTTTAAGGGTAAAACACATAAGAAATCTTAATTTGAGGGGCGAAAAGGAAAAAAAAAATATGCCGCTCGGTCGCGTTGCTCCCTCGCTTGTACAATAATTCATTAAATTTGGGGTGACAACCCTGGGTTATGTGCATCAAAAATCATTTTTACGTAGTGCCATCATTTCTAAATCAAAAACGCTCATCAATCTGAGTTTTGGCATGGGGGGGGGGGGGGGTGGGGAGGGGGAGCAGATTTGATAGTTTCCCCGGACGCCACTGAGTATTGCTTCCAAATAAGTCAGGGCGTCAAACTTTCAGCCTAAAAAAAGGTGCTGCGAGTCGTTATCCTTCTCTCAGATTTGCTATAAAACTCCCCCTCCCTGCAACCACCCCTGTTACAAACAGTGCAGTATTGCTTCCAAATAATTGAAAAGCAGTCCGGGCGTCGAAGTAACTTTCCGCCTAAAAAAAAGATGCTGCGACCCGTTATCTTTCTCTCAAATTTGTTATATAAAACGTCAGAGCTTTCGCGCTTCGCGAGGGAGGGGAAACCCCCCCCCCCCTCCCTGTACCCACCCCTGTTACATACAGTGCGGTATTGCGTCCAAATGATTTTAAAGCAGTCAGGGCGTTGAACTAACTTTCCGCCTAAAAAAGGTGCTACGAGCCGGGTTTTTTTCTCTCAAATTTGCTGTTAAACGTCAGAGCTTTCGCGCTTCGCTCGGGAGGGGGGAAACTCCCCCCTCCCTGCACCCCTCCCTGCACCCACCCCCCTTGGGAGCACGCTTCGCGTTCTCACAACCCAACCCAACCCCCCCCCCCTAAAATGAAATCCTGGCTACGCGGTTTGATCATTCACGTTTCCTCCCCCCCCCCCCCTTATCGAAAAATCCTTTTTACGCCAGTGCGTTTAAGACTCTCAACACTGCTTATCTTTTTACATTTATGATTTTTCGTTTTGCAAAAAAATCTCCCAAAATTGTCCTTAAAAAATAACAAGAAGAACGATGATAATTATGACGATAAATGAAGCATTGCCATAACAATTCTAGCAGATAAAAACAAAACAGTAAGTTCCTTTTCAAACCATTTTAAAGGAGTGTGGAATTGTTGATTGTGCTTTGTGCGTCTCCCTTTTGTCAAATCTTGGATGGAAGGGGCTTATGACATACGCTACAAAAATCCATATTTCTTCGTGATTACTGAAGCAAATCTGATAGGGTTTTCGCTGAGATACAGATGATTATATAATCCCGAAACATAATGTGATTAATTCACAAGTTGGAAAAATATTGATGCTGAAAGTCCGATTGTAATTTTGTTTTTGTTTTTGTTTTTTTGTTTGTTTGTTTGTTTTGTTTTGTTGTTTTTTTTGGTTTTTTTTTTTTTTTTTTTTTGTGGGGGGGGGACATACTGTACATTACCAATTGCAAAAACACAAAAAACTGACAAAACTTTCCGTCTGGATGGGTTGACAGTCGGCCCCTAAATATTGGGGTAAAATTTTCCCTTTAAGGCCCGTGGACTAAATTTTGTCATAAGGAAGAGGTATGGGTGTACATTGCAAAGATATAAAAACTGACAAAAATTTCCATCGGGGAGCCTGGGTGCAAACGCCAAAGTGCCCCTAGACCAAGCTTTGCTGCCCAACATTTATTGGTCCTTACAACCTTAATAACTCCAAAGTGTCTTATATAATTCATGTCAAATTTACGCATTAAAATTTTGAGCATTGTAACTTTCTTGGACTGCAATTTGGTTTCAAATAATCATTTCAATTATTTCAGTAATTAAACTGTAAATTGCTTTCTCAAAAGTAGTCAAATTATATTGTAAGGATTATGCAAACACATAATTATTGTCCATCTGCACCTGTTTGACAAAACATAATAGAGGAGCTTGCTATGTGGCTGCCATGCTGAAATCTACCATTTATGTTTTGAATAATTACACAAATACCTTCCAAGCAAGGGGCCTGTTACACCCCCTTCCCGATAATTTTTTTTTTGGTCAGTTTTTATATTTTTGTAATGTACACCCAGCTCTACACGATATTATGATGTCATCGAACATTGCAAATGCTGGCCTGTCTGGAGGTCGATTGATTGCTGCCCGTTTTCGAAGAAGAAAGAAGAAGAAGGTCAAATGGAGACACATGAAATTGAAACTGAAAATCATTTATTCCATCATCACATCAAATATATCATTGTTAAAAGATTGAACATCACAAAGGTACAAAGATATAGCAATACAAATATATCATGGTTTCAAGGAAAAGATATTGAAACAAGACAAATGCCACTGCGTTTCCTACATGGCTCCGCCTAAATTTAGTTAATTTATTGTTACCATGTATTATAATTGTAACTACTGGAATTTTCAAAGTCATTTCATCCTCTCGGCTTACTTTACCTTACTATGATGCAGCACACTTGTTGATTTATAGTCCATGACAGTGGCGGATCTACATTGGGGGAAAACGGGCCCGCGCCCCCTCTTTTGAAACCCAACTGGCATACCTTAAGTACACAATGGGAAAAAAAATTCCCCCTTAATTGTGTGCTTTTCCGGCTCTGTGCCCCCTCTTTTACATAATCCTGGATCCGCCCCTGGTCCATGAATAGGTTTTTCTGAGACTACAATTCATACTTGACAACAAAAATCATAATGAGGTCAGACCTTTCCACTTTGACCAACTTCCTCTTTTACTTACTAGAATCTTTCAGCTCATTTCCCAATAAGATGATACATACTGGTACCTATAGTTTGAAGCTCATGGCTCAAAATTCCTTGAAATATTGAAATAATGAGGCTAAAACGTACAATTTTATGTGAATTGACCTCAATAACCTCTAACCTTTAACCCAGTAATGGCAAACTAATCGTTTCGTCTCTCTGGTACAAACCAGTACAAAGGTTTAAATCCATTTTCTCAAACGGTACTTTATATATTGAGAAGAGGCTAAAGACCCAGAATTTAATGAAAACTGACCTCTTTGACCTTTGACCTACTTACCCCCAAATCTAATCAATTCGTATCCCTATGCTGATGCATACCATCATCAAGCTTGAAGTTTACTCATATCAATTGGTTCATGAGAAATTGTCATAAGGCTACAAACCTGTAATTTCAGAAATTGACCTATTGAAATATCAACCCCCCAATCTAATCTTCCTGCGGTGATACATATACTATCACAAATTTTCAAATTCATACCTCAAATGGTTATGGCTCTTTTTTCCCGATTGCGATGTCATATGAAAGGGCAGAAAATGAACTTTCTAGAAATGTGATTATCTCTTTGAAATTCTGATATCGTTGACCAAACGACTTTTATTTAGGTAGTCCTGCTTCATATTGTCTTTATTCACTCATGCGTGAAGTATGTATTATATGAGTGGCATCAAAATGAAAGAAGAGGATCCAAGCTCTACAGATATGTGTCATTTATCAATCATAATTGTGATTAAGATATGATTAAACATCGATAAATCTCGGTTTCGTTTTTTCCGGGACGCATGCATTGTATAACCTTTTGCTTGCAGCTTTAAAAAAAAAATCAACGTAAAAAATGGGCTGAATAGCAAAAACGAGTATTTACTTATAAAGCTACAAGTAAAACTTTAGCCATAGCTAGGGCTCTTGCTGTGTCAGACATGAGGGTTTGCAGGCGGTGTTGAGAATTTACAATAGTTATACACTCCAACATCAGCTCAAACTGCCTTGAGTGAAATATCACAAAAGCACTTTGTGGCTGCAGAAAGCGATTTGACCAAGTGCTGTTAAATTAATGTGACAAAACATTCACGTTCTTATTATTTCTCTGACGGAAGAGAAGTTTCAGCTATCTATTAGTTTCAAGGTGCAAAAAATACTAACTGCCTTGAGTGAAATATCACAATAGCAATTTGTGGCTGCAAAGAGCGATTTGACCAAGTGCTGTTAAATTAATGTGACAAAACATTCACGTTTTTATTAATTCTCTGACGGAAGAAAAGTTTCAGCTAGGCCTGTCTATTAGTTTCAAGGTGCAAAATATACTAACTGCCTTGAGTGAAATATCACAAAAGCAATTTGTGGCTGCAGAGAGCGATTTGACCAACTGCTGTTGAATTAATGTGACAAAACATTCACGTTTTTATTAATTCTCTGACGGAAGAGAAGTTTCAGCTATCTATTAGTTTCAAGGTGCAAAAAATACTAACTGCCTTGAGTGAAATATCACAAAAGCGATTTGTCGCTGCAAAGAGCGATTTGACCAATTGCTGTTAAATTAACGGTGATAAAACATTCATGTTTTTATTAATTCTCTGACGGAAGAGAAGTTTCAGCTATTAGTGTTTAAAAGGGGGTGGGAGTTCAAATATCACAAAAGCAGTTTGTGGCTGCAAAGAGCGATTTGACCAACTGCTTTTAAATTAATATGACAAAACATTCACTTTTTTTTTTAAATTCTCTGACGGAAGAGAAATTTCGGCCATCTATTTAGTTGTTTTTTTAAATGTGTGTGTGTGTGGGGGGGGGGGGGGGCTTCAAGGTGCACAAATAACACCTTCTCATTTCCCATAATGTCCATGGAATCAAAAGCTCAAACTAGTAGGAGAGGAACTTGCAAAATACCAAGGAAAAATTTTTAGATGAAAGAAAATTCATCCTTTTTCAGATAGGCATTTACTAATCCAACAAGCCTTTGTGTAAAAGAACAAAACCTTTCCTTTTTTGAGTAGGAATGTATATATGCTAGTCTGAGAAAGCTATACTGTTAGCAAGACGACAAGTTTCTGCTTCCCCTTGCTAGAAATTAATTGGTTGGAATAGCTACAGTTTTGGCAAGGCTGACGCCAAATAATTCCGATAAACTCACCGATAAACTCAGTCTTTTATCAATCCTCTTCTATTTCCTTATGCATTTCTCCCCTCCCCCTTAATCTATCCTCTTCTCCTTCCTCATGTATTTCTTTGTTTTTCCTTTAATCTATCCTATTCTCATACCTCATGCATTACTTTGTCCTTAGATCTATCCTCTTCTCTTTACCTATGTATTTCTTGTTTTTACTTTTCTACATCATCTTCTCTTTCCTTATGTATAGTTTTCCCCCTTAATGTATCCTCTTCTCTTTCCTTTATATGTATTTCCTTTTGGGTTTTTAAAAATCTATCCTCTTCTCTTTCCTTATCTGTAACTTCTGTATATCTTTTTTTTTTTTAATCTACCCTCTTCTCCTTCCTCATGTACTGCTTTGGTTTTCCTTTAATCTATCTTCGTCTCTTTCCTTCTTTGTTTTTCCTTTTCTACCATCTTACCTTCGTTGGTTGTGAGTGTGCGCTTGACTCTTTCACCAGAGCAGAGCACTTCAAGGATTTTTTTGTCAAAAAAAAAAAAAAAAAAAAAATGCGCCCACAGGCCAGTCTCTTTATATTATGTAGCACCCACTTGCGGTAAATTTACAATAACTCTACCTATCGAAAAAAACAAAAAAACAAAAACTGTTTATCACATCGATAAACATTGTTTTTGCAAAGTGATAAACTGAGTTTACCAAGAAACTCTGCATATCAATTGAAAACTTATATTACCGATAAACTTAGCTTATCACCGAAAACATGGTTTTTAGAGTGATAAACAAAATTCGAGAAAAACTCTGTATATATCGAATGAAAAACTCTGTTAATCGAAAAAAAAAAACCGTTAACGGCGATAAACCAAGTCTTTCATGTGAAAAATTAGTTTATGCTGAAAACTCTAAGTTTATCAATTGATATATGCAGAGTTTCCCAAGAACAACTATGTTTTTTGCTCGAAAAACTGATAAATCGGCGATCGGCCTTGCCATTTGAACATGATTGAAGATGCAAGTAAAAGTTTTTAAAAAGCATTTGCTAGGCCTTTACAAGTTTTTATTGATATGGCCCATTATGACGCGATTTGTAACTTGTTTATATCGTAAATGTTTAACCCTTACTGTACTGGGGAGGGGGGCTATCTCGGAGGGACCCCCCCCCCCCACAAATTTCACCGTATATTTCGAACCGCCACATTTCATGCCACGCTACTTTCTGATTTTTTTCTCTTAAGTCTTGTACATATTTTAACATCAAGTTTCGTAATTTTTGTGTACGAATGGGAAACTGCATTTCCTCATGTTCCTTTTGCATCCCCTGTAATTTCTTCATTAAGCTGTAATTATCATCTATTCTAACTGAATATTGGTTTGGGAAATACCCTAAATAAACAGCAGACCTGGAATAAAAAAAGAAGTTCAAGTTGAAAAACAAAGAAATACATAAGAAATTCGTAAATAAATAAAATACATAAGAATTGGAATCACTTTCAATGTTCATCTTTTGTATCAATGTTTATTAAGGTTTATAATCAGGCTTGCCTGTAAATCTTGTCTCCAAGACCTTTCTTTATTTGATTATCAATCATAATATGTTTATGCATATAATGTGTATGAGTTACAATATTGAATTTTAATATAAATTATATATATAATTATATATATAATGAAAGAAATGTCACTATGAGACGGTCGTAGCTTTTATATATATATATATATATATATATTTTTTTTTTTTTTAAATATAAAAAATAGCCCAGTAGAGTAAGGTTTAAAGTAATGAAATCTGTTTCAAAATAAAGGAGGCTTACAGTCTAAACAAATGTGAGCTTGTTTTCCTACTCTAAGGAACATGAACAGGAACCTGCTGAAAGTTATAGTAATAGAAATTAAAGAGATGAAAAATCGGTAGTTACAGTTACAGTACCAAAAGCAATGATAAATCCAACCTTTATAGCAAGTTGCTTTGAAAGAAAGAGGAAAAATCAGAGAAGCAGATTGGTGAAAGTTTGAACGAAATCGGACAAGCAATAAGAAAGTTATGAATTTTTGAAAGGTGTATTCACTATGCATATGGGAATTTCAAATTGGCCGAATAGGTAATGTCACTGTGATGCAGCTGTGGACAACTCCCCCATTCGCTCCAACACACAAAATGAACAAATTGTCACTTTTTTTCAAAATGCATTACTCAGTAGGATCTTTTCGTTCATGAGGACCTATAACAATATGCTATCTCCAATATATTTTGAGTACTGCCCCGAGGGTAAAAGCGCCTCGAAGAAAACCGCAAATTAATGATATTTTTGTGTACGACAAATGGGAGAGTTGTCCACAAAAATGTCACAATTGACTCACCAAATTGCCAATTTGAGATTCGCATAGATGTAGTGATCTCATTTTTCAAACATCCATAACTTTCTTAGTCCTTGTCCGATTTCTTTCAAACTTTCACCATCCTGTTTTTCTTATTTTTCTACTTTCACACAAATCATCTTATTATCAAGGTTGGATTGCCCTTTAAACTACAGTAAAATAAGCATAAGGACTACGATGATAATATATGAAAATAAGAGTACAAATCAGTCACTGACTATATGTGTTATGTATATCTCATTATAAGACTTGCTTACATTCTTCCCTTCCTTTATTCTTATTATATATTAATACTTTAACTAAGCAAAATAACTGTCTAAACTAAATAAAAACGCAATCTCCCCCAGTGTCGTTTGAAGTAAATTCCACACGTCTACAAGAACCTGAACACCTGCTGAATGAATAGAACATAAGTATAGGCTGTCTAACGGTGTACTTGTGGGAACCTCCATCATCATGACATCATACATCTATTAAAATCTGGGAGAGAATTCCGTAATTTATATTACAGATTCTTATTTTATAGGATTCCGTAGCACGTGAATGTCTTGTATTTTATAAAATCGAATATTACTCTCAGTGTTTTTGATATGGCATCTCCGACACAACCCTCGCGCTCCGCGCGAGATTTCATATTATTTCATATTCCATTTGTTCATTTCCAACAAAAAATACAATTTTCATAATAAGACTTGAAGTCTACTACAATGTATATTAAATAGCAAAAATATAGAGCAAACATTAATGCCAGATACATTTAATACTACGAGAAGGATATGGAAGTATGTTTTTTTTTTTTAAGAATCTGAATCTGAAATAAAGGTTACTTAAGAATATCACTTAAAAGTGATATTCTAGGGCTTTGTCTACGTCATTCAACAATACCACTTATCGCTTTTACCCTCCACGCCCTGCGTAAATATCGGAAGCTCAACCTTCAGAAGCCGAATTTAACTTTAAACTATAAACTCCTTAATCAATTTTAATACACATGCAGTTTCAATTTGTATAGTTATTATAACTGTTCAGTGGGAGAGAGATAATGGGTTTTCACGAGCTGTTTCATTAATTCAGCTTTTAATGTATGATTTTTAAATTTTTTTTTTCTGTTTGTAGGTTGGTTGGTTTGTTGGCAGGTTGTTTAGTTTGTTTGGGTTTTGACAAGAGTGCATTAAGCAACACAATTAGAAATACATGATGAGAGACAGCATGACTCATCAGCCATTATCGCCATGGGTATAATAGTAAAGCAGGGCACATAACGAACATTTGTAATCATATTACAAACAGATTAGCTGTTATAATTCTATGTTCTGCTTATTGTAATAGTAGGTTCCAACTTTGCCTTTCCGTAAGTTTCACAAGCAACCCCATTCCAGACTCTCCGCACGTTTTATTTATTTTTATTTTATTTTGTCTTATTTATTCAGGGTAACCTATAGTCAGTGGTTAAACATTGTTATTCTTTAGGGCCCTACGCAAAACACATATAGATATTGTCCAACATAATACATAAATGTGAAATGGCAGACAATATTAGACAATATTTTATAACAAAGCAACAAAATGCAAACAAAAACATGAAGGGACAAATTAAAACATATCAAAACATATGAACCAATCGCATAATGTTCAAACCGAAATTAATAAAGTTCTTAGAGATCCTTTCCATAAGAAATAAGTAATTTGTAGTTACAACACAATGATCTCCCACGGGTAAAATAAACTAAAGAAGATTAAAGAAAGAAATAGAGAAACGAAGAAAGGAATTGGGAAATATTCAAAACATACTGATAATATCAGAGGTTGCGATACTACATTAACAAAAAGTACTTATCAGAAATGCACCATTAGAAGAGTAGTGATGGATATCCATATTAATCTGCAGGTAAAAATTACGGTACCCCCCCCCCCCCCCTCCTGTGTGTACACAATCAGTTGACAAGGTTATCTGTTTCTATTTTAGCCTCCAATAGAGTGTTGAAAAATTTTCTTTTGGAGGGAGCACTTTTAAGCATATTTGGGAGTCGTTCCATCATATGTACAAATCTTTGAACATGTGAGTATTTACATTGTATCATGATGATATTGTTTATTTTAACAACACATACTATTTTTCTCACAAGATTTCGAAGGTATTTTATCGATATAATAAAGCCTCGGATATTACTGGAAAGCCGAATTCAGTTTCGATTCTCCTGAATTTCATTTCAATTTCCCATTTGAATAAATATCAATATCTGTTTTTAGTTTCTCCGTCATGAAACCCCAACCCAGTGTATTTGGTCTTGTTATTATAAGGGGGAAAAAAACCTACCCGAAATATAATGTTATCTCATACAGATTATGATAAATGAAAATTCAAATTACCTCCTTTTCCAATTCCAAGTCTCTTTGTTCTCGAATCCTTAAGTTCCACCTGTGGCGGATTTAGAGGTGGGGGGGGGGGGGGGGGGTTAATCCCGGCCCGTGCCCCCCTTGTAAGAAAAGTATACATTGTGCCTCCCTTGTTTTTTGGAATTTCCCCCCCCCCCCCAGAAGTGAGAATCTTTTTTTGAACGACTCTCCCTCTAAGAGTTCCCCAAAGTTCACAGCTCTGCATTTATGTGCCCCCCCCCCCCTTTACAAAATCCTGGATCCGCCCCTGAGTGCAACCCTTCATTTTTTTCAGACAAGACTGTTGAACATTTGACCCGGCTGACACGAGGCGGCATTTCGATCGCGAGCACCTGCACTAGTAGAGCCTATGAAGGGAATTAGCTAACCGGCTAAAAATGACGGCCCCCTGTGAGCCAGGCTAGTTTTATAACCTATGTTTATAACACAAGTGAGTACGCGTAGGACATGCTTATCATTCATATACAGGTTTTTAAAAAAAATTAAAAAAAAAAAAAAAAAAACCTTAGGCAGATTGTAGCTGTGTCTTATTATTATTATTGCATTATCATCACTAAAATACTTTCAAAAACCTTTTCTTTTATTTTCTCATAAATATAGGATATATCGGATACTTTAAAAGTATTTGGAATCTATTTCAGTGGTATTTCTCGTATCGTGATGCTGGTAAGTATAGTTATCATACGAGCTGACGATGTTTCCAAGGGGGTCGTCGTCGTCGTACAATGCATGTCTGACGTGGTCGTTAGGGTAATCGACCATCGGTAGCATTTGGTTTCGTCCTTTGTCCTTGTCTGGTGCGAAGATGTACTCGTCCTCCGGGGGAACATCGCGCCAGGGTAAAACCACCTGGGATAACAAGCACGGTAATAATGATGAACATTGTAAGGTTTGCTTTTGCTGTAGATCAAAAGGTCCCCCCCCCCCCCTAAATTACTTTTTTTAAATAATAGATAAATAAGAATTAAAGAATGATGAAATTAAAATGAATAAATGTAAAGTAAATAATGAATAAGAAATAAGTGAAATAAATAATTGAAAATACTGAAATCGAACGGTATTAAAACAACTCAATTCAATATTAAACCAAATTATATTTCGTAAAACGTTAGAAGAACCATTTGAGATAATTTGATCAAACTATTTGGGATAAAAAAAAATTCCTGTCTGGATTATTGTGAAGTCCCAAACCTTACAAATACATTTAGATATGTAATAAAAACTGTACTCTTCGATCATTAATTAGGCTGATTTATACCTCAAGTTTATTAAACTCATTCTTAGGAATTCGTTAAAATGTAATTTAAAATATAAATCGTTATCTGGATATCTGCATTCATTAGAAATTCATCAAGAAACGGTGTGGTACATACACCAGCTGTATAGTTGAAAATGTACAATAAGTTGGCCATATACACATCAGCCTTTATCTTTTCTTTTTTTTTTTTAGTAAAGAAAATAATATCTTGGATTACACTACATATTAGGTGCTTGTCAAAGACAGTTATAACATAAATGTAGATCAAGGCGACCTCTAATAAATAGTTACCCGAATCAAATAATCGATAGCAGCTTGATATCAATCACAACTCTGTACTAAAGAGATAGAAGTTTGTGAGTTTGCGAATGATGGGAGGACTTTCGATAAATCCGGAACATGCAATCGCAACTCTTCCCTCAGAAGCGTTCATCTTTTAATATTCAAAGGAAACTGAATCATACGTACCTCTTGCACCGTGCCGTTATTATTCATGATCATCATACCCCCAGGTCCGCTGGCTTCACGATCCGAGTCTCTATCCTCCTCGTACTGCATCGTCCTCATCTTCGTAGAGGACGAGGTCGGCGACGTCCGATAGAAACGTCGGTACTGCCAACACATCAAGCCGACGATGGTGATCGTAAGGATACTGAAGATCGGTACCGTTACTCCGACCACCACCTTCCAAACCACTGCAGGTTAAAACAATGAGGAGTGATATTATTCTTCCTCTCTCCATTTCTCTCTTTATCCCTGCCTCGCCCCCTTTCTTTCTCTCTCTCTCTCTCTCTCTCTCTCTCTCTCTCTATCCCTCTCTCTCCATGGGCATGCCCATGGTTGGAACGAGGGTGCACCCTCGCTCTACCTCCCCTCTCTCCCTGAGCATGCTGAGCCACCCCTTCTCTCTATCGCCCTACCCTCAACCTCCCAAAGCCACCCCTCCCCTCTCTCCATCCCACCTCGCTCCCATCTTTCTCTCGTTGCTCTCTGTAACAAGATTGTAAGCAAAGTTGGTAGATATCATCCTTATGGGACATGTGGGAAGGAGACCTCAATTTTTTAACAGGGTACCTTGCCACTAAGGGGGCACAGGGACAGCACCCCTAAAGTGACCTTATTGTGAAAATGAAATATTTTTAAAATGCATGGCTGGATTCTAACCGAACTAGGTAAGAGTCATCATTAGGCAAAGAGAATCTAAATTAATGCAAATGGGAAACCTATCCCTTAAGGTGGGTGGGGGGCTTTGCCCCCCCCCCCCCCCAAGAGCCCATGACAAAAATTTGACAATTTTCCTTCTTCTGTAAAACCTATTACTGCATGAACATTGTAACCGAACTAGATAGGAATCATTCTTAGGGGAAGGAGACCTCAAGTATTTCAAGTATAGTAGATCATTGTCTTGTCTTTAAGGGGTCGGATGGAAGGGCAGCAGCCCAAAGGTGTCACAATGTCAATTATTTCACATAATTAATGTACTCATATTCTGCTTCTTTAAAACACACAGCTTGATTTCAACTAAACTTCACCGTCCAATAAATCATAGTTGAAGGGGATTTAAGTTGTACAAATGGGGTACCTTGCCCAGACGGGGGGGGGGGGGGGGGGGGGAGGGGGGCTCAGGGGCAGCACCCCAACCTTTGATTTTTTCACCAAGTGAAAAGTTTGCCCCTATGATTGCGCAATGCAGGCGAGACTGCCCTGGGCATTTCCCTTGTTTGTAAAACGTAGCATTTTTGAAATGTTACAAGGAGAGCGCATATAGGATCAGTGCACAATAACGGTATATCTGTCACCTGAACATTTCGTGGCAAGCTCTCAAATCAACTTCAATTTGTCTTACAAAATAGGTGTTAAGAGTCAAGATTTAAAGATTGATGCCATTTACACAAATATTACGGTAATTTGGTGTCATTAGTATCTCTTTTATAGAGGCACAGTGAGCATATAAATGAAATCAAAATATGGGGAGAGACATAAAGGATATGTTATGCATTGTTAAAAATATCTTCTGAGAATTGGTATCATGAAGTCAATGTTGGTGTTTGTTGCTTAACTTGAAATAAATATTTGAAGAGTTGAATAGATAATACAGCTGTTAATTCCATTCCATTTAAAATAATGCTTGGTTGTTTCCTATAGTACACGGCTCACCGTGACGCCATCATGATTGAAATATCAATAAGTTAAAGAAGTAAATTACCAGGTACATCAAAATTTTCTTCGAACATTTTCTGTTGCATACATTTTGGTGCATATTCATAAAATTGACAAATGAAATATCAATCTAAAATGTGTCAGTGGTGATTTCACCGAGATATTATGAGTTAGAATGACTTCCATGGAAAGGTTTGTAGTGAAATGCCGAGAAGCGACAGTATACGCTTACTGTGCACTAATGCCATTCAACGCGCTCTCCGTGTAACATTTCAAAAACGCTACGTCTTATAAAAACAATCATAACTTTATAGTTTTAAATTGAACCCTTATGAAAGTGACATGAAGTTTAAAAAACGCTACTATACCATTACCTACCAAATTTCATTGAGGATGGCGAAGGGCATTTAAAGATATTACATTTACCAATCAAAATCTCGTTGCATTTTTGGAGACGCCCCTTATGTCTCGTACTCATTTGCTGAAATGTAATAGGTACTCCTAAAGCCCACCGCACACACAATCGGGGCAATCGGTCTACGATCCGATTTTGAAAGAAAATTTAGATATAAACAGTTAAACACATAAAATATATTTGATTGAGGTTCTGATTAGTTACATAGATAGTAAAATCGAAATTACGACCTATTACGAGCCTTCTAGTCGAAGGAAAGGCCAATTAATCGCCTCGGAATCGAAGTGACGTCAGAGCAGTCCTGCAATTGTCTACGATTTTAAACTGATTTGGCCCTTATTCCGAATTTAAGGCTGACATCGCACTAAATTCCTATGTTGAGTATTCATACTATTATTCAGAACCTGAATCAGGTAGCTTTCACTTGTTAAAATGCCTATATCTAATGCTATTGCGATTTAATTCCAAAATCGGATCGTAGTCGATCGTATGGTGTGCGGTTGTCTTAATATACATACGTTTAAATTTTCTAAAAATCAAATTATAACGAGATTTAAATGAAAGAACTGGGAATACGAACCCAAGCCTGGTTCCTCTGGCGACTCAGTTGTTAGAGATTTAGTAGGTGGGGGCTCGGTCACTGCGGCGTAAATAAAACAATAATAGAGGATTATTCTTCAGTCTTTGCTTGTAATCTTGGCGGACGTGAAATAGTAAGAAAAATGTAATTGTTAACATTGTCCATATTTCTTTTGTTATTCATACTAATTAATAACATGTTATAAAAATTAACAAAGTTGGATCTATAAAGCGCTGTTTCTGAGGACAACAAAGCGTTGTCTACGCTTATTACTTCGGTGTAGCTGAGATACCATAATAAGGTGCTCATGTATTCAACAAATTATTCCAACCGGGTACTCTTTAAGTTAATCCAGGTGGATAGCAAATGTAGATTTTTA
Source organism: Heliocidaris tuberculata (assembly GCA_025618425.1). Classification (NCBI taxonomy): domain Eukaryota; kingdom Metazoa; phylum Echinodermata; class Echinoidea; order Camarodonta; family Echinometridae; genus Heliocidaris; species Heliocidaris tuberculata. Next base: position 1,129,517 of record CM046844.1, on the reverse strand, counting down.
GTTATTTTTATTTAATTTCTTTTTAAATGAATTATTTTATTTAATTTCATTTAACTGAAATAGAACGGAACTTCAGTTGTGGAGTTTTGAAGCAATGGAAAGGAGCGTTACAGAATAATGATCATCATACTTATGTGAAGAATTTCAATCGAGACTAGCTATCATTTTCATTATTATTCGCAGTAGTCACTGCTTTTTAAATACAACCACAGTGTGTGCTCCATCTCAGCTCACTGGGGAATATTCCTGTCATACGGGCTACTATTCAATCAATAACTGTTGTGAAATATTGGCTCAAAGCATTTCGTACATTAATAATTTTCAAACTCGATCGTCTTCATTAGATATTATTTTTGGGGAAAGTAAAGTAACGGTAGTTATATGTGAGGTGGATTGTTTTCTTAATTCGGACTAGATATTTTTATATGGCGTTTGGTTTAGGTTTCCCTTTTTAGTCTTTATTTCAGTGTACATGTATATTAGATTGATCTTTTTTTCTTATTTATAGTGTTATAACCAATATCATTCCCGTTTACTCACTTTCCACGCACTCTCGGCCATCCAATGAGTTAGGAGCGTCATTAAATCCTTCATTGCATTCACATGTAAATCCATCTTCTCCAAGGTCTATGCACTTAGCATTCGTGTCACAATTGTCAATCTTTTTCTCGCATTCGTCCAAAGCTGGAAAATTAAGACAAGTCGAAAATTTTGAAAATAACTGATGGACTACTGTTGATTATCAACAATGTACATGTAGGACTAATGGATGGTGATCTATTTGGCGCATGATAGTGATCCACTTGGCGCATGGTACAGGGGAATCATTATAATTATTATGCTAATAAGCTAATCTATCTGTTGCGCACAAGCTGATGCTATTGCACTGTCATGTTAGTCCCGCAAAGTCCAAAATTTCTCTGAAAAATAGATAACAACAAAACAAAAAACATAAACGGAAAATGGTCATCAGTATTTTTGAGGGTGCCTTTGTACTCTACAATTTCTCTGACAAGCAAAGAATCTTCTTTTCTTTTTTTTTGGGGGGGGGCTTAAAGAGAAATGGTCATCAGTATTTCGAGGAGTGTCCTTTAATACCCCAAATTCTGTGACAAGCTTTAAAAAGGGGGAAAAGAAAAAGAAAATAGATTATCGCATTTATTAGGTGTCTTTTGGTCTCAACAAGCTGCCGGAAGGGCATCTTACCTTAATGTCTACTTACGATCATGGGCAGAAATCGCTTTTAAAACGTATAGGACACATTATTTCTCAGAATGGGGAGATGCCTATGTATACTCGAAAAAATCTCTCGCAAGAAAAAAAGAGAGGTTGTCATCTCAAAATTGGGGTGGAGCACAATGTTCATAATAAAAAGAAAGTAAGCATAAGTTATATTTTATTTTTGTTAAGGACATGTAAGTTCGCTTTTGAGCGAATTATTTTTAGCATAATAAAGGAACAAAATCGTGGGGGACATTTCATATTGTGTCCCCCTTTCCAAATTGTATATGTCCCCAGTGGTGGATCCGGGGGGGGGCAAAAAGGGCCCAACAAATGCTACTGAGCTCCTTTTTTTTTTTTTTTTTTTTTTGCTTTTCAGAGATATTTTGAGTTAAAAAGGGGCCAAAAAATGCTGAGGACCTTTTTTTTTTCTTGTCAAAATAAATTGTCAAAAATTGTGAATATTTAGCCCCCTCCCTCAAGAAATCCTGGATCCGCCACTGTATATCCCCCCTCCCCCCGTCCATAGGAGGAGTTACGATAACAAAAAAGGATCAATTCAATGGGATTCAGTATCAAAATCGTTAAAGGGTGACTTAATAATGAAAGAAGCCTTACGTGCAACGACGAGGGATGACTCATCAAATGTGTAGTTTCCACTAAACGAACCGTTAGGATTTTGAAGCTCTTCATACACCGTTTCATTGACAGACGAGACACTTTGATTTGAGTTTTTAACAAATGTCAGGGCGTAGTCTACAATGATGCTGCCTTCTGTGAAGTTAAGCACCCGACAACCTTTGTACTCCGGATTACTTTCGTATATTTCTTCAAACTAAATAAAAAAGAGAAAATGTACAACTTAGTCATTCAGTTTGTTTACGATAATACAGTAGTTTGTAAATTAAAGTATACACCGACCCCTTGCATTCAGTATCATTAATGTGTATGTTACTTGAAAGGATACTTCGCTCTCAAAACATTTAACTCTCCGTTTCTTTTTGAGTTTTTTTCTTCTCAAGTTCCCTTTTTTTTGTAGGGGAGGGGAGGGGGGGGGTGCAGCTCAGACATGAAAATAGTTTTTTGTCTTTTTATATAATTTCGTTGTTCATGGAGAATTGATATTTACTTGGTCCAGTAATAACCGGGCATGTTGGCTCAGTTGGTTAGAGCGCCCGCCTCATGAACGGGAGGTTGTGGTTTCAAACCCCGGCCGAGTCATACCAAAGACTTCAAAAATGGGACCTTCTGCCTCCTAGCCAGGCACTCGGCATATTAGAATGGAGAAGGGTAATAATAACATATTATGTTATGCAGGGCCTGCTGGAAGAGCAGTTTGATAACTGAAGTGGCTACCCTGGGTAAATAAAACGTTATTATTATTATTATTATTATTATTATTATTATTATTATTATTATTATTATTATAGGCACTGAAGGCTAATGAAACATACATTAAACTGTTGCGTGTTTTAAAGGAAACGTAAGTTCATGATAAATCAAACTTTACAAGACTTTTGATTGCATCTTACAATACATTGTATACAAACTTATTATTGTAAAGTTAGTTTGAAAAAGACCTGTTTTCGCAATATAAAAAAAAACTGGTATAATGTTTAATTGGTGTAACATTTCTGTTTACGTACGTTTTGGTGACATGTCCATTTTGTCTTTGTGCACTCTAAAAAAACGTCGAATAATTTTTTTTACCAGATCGCCTGGTCACATTTTGTTAATCAGATTTCAGTCATTCTGACTAGGATTCTGTTCGTTTTTACTACGATTCTGTTCATTTTGACTAGGATTCTCTGCACTTCATACCCGAAGCTGGTAGTTTTGACTAGAAAAGTGCAGGTGCCCGTGGGAATAGTTATTCTAGTCAAATCTGATTGGATTCTAGTCTTATTGACTAGATTGTATATAGAGTATGTGATTATGAATAATTACCGGTAAACAAACATTTGCTTCAAGTTCAAGAAACTCATCACTCTCCGGATCTGCATATTCCTCTATGTATTCAGCTTCCTCACCGTTGACATTAGTGATTGTGATAGTCACGTCAATACTCGTTGGCTCTGGAGGAGGGGGGGGGGGGAACAGGGATGAAATCAGTTGTACGACACATGCTTGGGTGACAATCTCTCCGCTGTCAACTGCCTACAAAAACCGAATTATCAACTTCAACCCTGGACCTACCACTATATCCAGGGCCCTGTTTCATAAAACTTATTATCCATAACAACTGCCTCATTTCTACGACAAATTCGCTCTCAGCCAATCAGATTCAAAGATTTCAGTAGCTTATAACAATTATTGCAACCTGTTATTGACAACAAGTTTTATGAAATGGGGCCCTGGTCTTAACCCTAACCCTAAACCTAACCTAAGACCAATCGCAACACTATCCTCAACCCTATATCTTTGACGCATAAAGCCTGGGGCAATATTGCTGCCAAAGCAAATTTCAGAGCACTGTGAAATCAAGACATTTAGAGGTGAGTACATATAAGCATAAAATTTGATTTCTCTTGAGAATTCTTATTTCATAATCGAATTGTTTAAGATGATCATTCTTTGAATATTACTCATTCTACCCTACTGCTGTGAAAGCAAGTCTAACGCTTGAATATAATAGGAAACCAGTGGACTTTCGGCTTTAATTAGTCCTTTCCGAGGGATTTAGTAATTAAGATTAAAGGGGAATAATCGCCACAAAAATAATTTGAATATCGCTGGAAGACATGAAGACATCAAATCCCCCCCCCCCCATGTAAATATATACATATATATATATATA
>CM046844.1:1060499-1122999 GCA_025618425.1 Heliocidaris tuberculata | reverse complement strand
TACAGAGAATAAGAGAGGTACAGTAAAGACAAGGGAACTGAACCTGAGATAGACAGACAGACAGACAGACAGAAATATTTATACGGTGTACATTGAGCCTCATTATAAGCATAAGTACAAAAAATACTAATTAAATCACTACAGTACAGCTCTGAAAATAAATAAAATACTGATGGGTTTACTTCAACAATATATTGTATTTCAATAACACAGAAGTAACTAAACACATTAAAAAGTTTATTTTCGTTATCGTTTTCAAATTTGTGGATATTTCTACCCTGAACCACTAGCGACAGTTTACTGAATTAATCCATAGACTACGGGAACCAGCTGGCTCCTGTATTAAGGCTATAAGAGTTAAAGCATTCAGTAGTCAACGGGTTAACTAAAATCAAAATTTCCACGTGTAGAATCCACTTTTATACATTAGTTGTTGCAATGCTGAGAAAGCCTAGGCCAAGATTTATCAAGAGCACTTTTTAATGAAGTATGAAAAAAATCTGAAAAATTCAACTGCATGGTCTCGTCGAAGATATTCTTTCGACGGTACCCCCCCCCCCCCCCTCCCTCCCGCCTCCGCTTACTCTGATTATCCGTATATGACACTCCTATTTTCCGACATAGTTAACCAGCTATATTACAGGCTGGGCAAGTGGGAAATACGCAGGTCGTATACAGAGTGGCCCAGAAAGAATGCAACACCTGAGATCTGATTAGTTTTTGCATTATCGGGTAGAAAATTCATTTCCGAGTAAATACAATAAAACTATATTATAAAAGAAATGAACTAAATAGAACCGAATTTCAAGGACAAGTATAAGCAGACATGTGTACGAAGTGTCCTAACACAATTCCTTTGACGACACATACCCATTACGATCAGCGCAGCACTATGTGCATGACTTACATGCAGGAGTAGGCGATTCCTCTGTCTTGCGGGTTGTCGTAAGGCTACTTGTTAGCGTTTTCTCTGTCTTCGGAGTTGTCGTCTCTTCAGAGATCGTGGTTATGACAGGAGTAACAGTCGTCAAGTCTGGAGTGACAGTCGTCCAGTCCAGAGTGACAGCTGTCGCTACAGGAGTTTCAGTCGTCACCTTTGGAGAGGCAGTAGTAGCGGACGAAGTGACAGCCGTTGCGGTTGGAGTGTCAGTCGTCATGACAGATGTCGTTGATGAATCGGGGGGTGTCATCAGTGTTGTTGAAGGCGGAGTAGATGGAAGCGAATTCGTCAAGTCTGGAGTGACAGTTGTCCAGTCCAGAGTGACAGCTGTCGCTACAGGAGTTTCAGTCGTCACCTTTGGAGAGGCAGTAGTAGCGGACGAAGTGACAGCCGTTGCGGTTGGAGTGTCAGTCGTCATGACAGATGTCGTTGATGAATCGGGGGGTGTCATCAGTGTTGTTGAAGGCGGAGTAGATGGAAGCGAATTCGTCAAGTCTGGAGTGACAGTTGTCCAGTCCAGAGTGACAGCTGTCGCTACAGGAGTTTCAGTCGTCGCCGTTGGAGAGGTAGTAGTCGCGGACGAAGTGACAGTTGTTGCTGTTGGAGTGTCAGTCGTCATGACAGATGTCGTTGATGAATCGGGGGGTGTCATCAGTGTTGTTGAAGGCGGAGTAGATGGAAGCGAATTCGTCATCGCTTCTGTTGTAATAGCCTCTGTAGTTGGCGGTTCCATCGTCGTCTGATCGGTCATGGTCGTTGACATCAACATCGTAGTCGTTAGTTCTACCGTCGTCACGTCTAGATTATCAGTCGTTAGGATAGGTTCGGATGTTGGACCTGGTGATGTGGTGATGTCTGTCATCGTGATAGCGGTCGTCATTGCCGATGTGGTCATTACTATAAAGGTATGCAAAAAGCATTACAAAATAGGACAATTTAAAGTGTTTTTAAAAAGCTCTGATGTGTAGTAAGAACTTCTGAGATCAAACTGTAATACAATGCAAATAATCCAGATACTTGATAAAAATTTAGAAATAAATGAACTATTAGGTTTGCTCCTGCATGAGGAAATATTCATGTAGACTGAATCTGACAGAAGCGAAAGTAAACATACAAACATAACAGCGAGAACAATACACATAATACATAAAATGAATACGTATTTGAAATCTGGCACTTTAGATTCATTTCCCCCTATGAATAGGCCTTACTAATTTAACGATTTATTTATCTATTTTTTTTATTCATTTATTTTTTTTTTTTTATTATTTATTTATTTATTTGGGGGGGGGGGGAGAATATCAATTTGTTACAGTGAGGTAATGATTTATTACATAAGCCGCTACGCTCACTTTCCCGGCATTGAAGTCCACTTGAACGTTGAATTTGCTTGAAAAGAAAAAGAAAATGAATTTAAAAATCAGAAGCATAAAGAGATTATTTTAAATCCTTTTAGATCGCGAATGAAAATCTGATTAAATTGTTGTATGGGTGATGATGTATTTCGTATCCGGAAAGCTATCTACTGGGCTTTCATTTCCGGACAACCACCCGTGGACAACTACCCCATGACACCACCTCTCAAACATAATACAATAGTCATGACAGTTACTTCTCTGACGCTACCCAAGGGGTAGCTATCCGGAGGTGATTAACCTAGGGGAAGTTGCCTTGGTTATTACTTCTCGGACAACTACTTATGTGTTTGGGAGTAGCTGTTCAGGGGTAATTGTCCTAGGGGTAGTTGTCCGGGGCAGTAATCGTCCAGGGTTATATTCCGACTGTCCATGAAATTCGTAAGGCGTTATGACGCATGTCATCAAGCCCGCTGCACACGAGCTGTCATTTCGACTGAGCTGAAGGAGAATGAAACCCCCAAAATAAATGCATTTTAATAGAAGCAGAAAAATCAAAGAAGCATATCATTGAAAGGTTGAGGAAAAACGGACAACTAATAAAAAAGTTATTAATATTTGAAATCCTAAAATCGCTAAATGAATGGAGATGTCAAATTGGCAATGTCCTCATTATGCTAATAAGATGCTGTGATGTAAATGTGCTATACTTTCCAATTGCCTTATACAAATCATGTTGTAAAAATCCATTTTCCATGAATATATCTTAGAAAATTTGATTTCTGTATTATAGGTGGTGTTCATAAATTTATTCCTCACAATGTATTTCAAGCACAATTTTGATAATTCAATTTTCTTTGTTTAAAAGCTGAAATCGTATAATAAATAATATTCTTATTTATTACCTATAAAGAGAAAGCACAAAAACGTCGTAGTATCTCATTAGCATAATAAGTATGTTGCAATTTCACTTAGCGATTTTAGGTTTTTCAAATCTTCATAACTTTTTTATTCTTTATCCGTTTTTCCTCAAACTTTCAGTGATATGCTTCTAAGATTTTTCTGCTTCTGTTAAAGTGCATACAAGTTTGGGGTTTCATTCTCCTTTAATACGAGCGTTAATCAAGCCTGAAAAGGAAATTTGCCCATACATCGTAAATTCAAAGCAATGTTTGCACTGTTAATTTCGAAATCATATATTACGATGTTACTCTCACATTTCATGTCAAAGACCACACTAGTCGCTCACGCAGTCTCACGGCAGGCAAATGGCACCTCGTGCCAACAGGACATATTCCATTTAATTTCTCATTTTTGTATCATACCATGGTCCCCATACAGATATATACCTCATAACCAGGAGCACATTTACAATTGAAGCCGTTTACAAAATCACGACAAATGGCGTTTTTTGCATGGATTAGAAGAGCATTCGTCTATATCTTTGCATAAAAGAGAATACAAATTCAAGGAAAACCAACATGAAGAAGAGATTTTATATAACGCGAATACCTTAGCAGTTAGGAGCAGGATAACAGAAATATAGAGATCCCGTTGTGAAGTTGGTCTGGGTGGAACCAGAATAATCACAGAAACAAAAATAGTAAAGGATAAGGAAAATTAGCAATTTTATGGAAGGTAAGAACACTAATGAATAAGATATAGAGAACCGTCCATTGGCAATTTGGTCATCATATACACGTTTTACTATACTTCAGCTAATATTGTTGCTTCGCCCGGGCAGGCAATCCATGAGCTTTGCGGTGAAGCTGATGACGGTGTTACCCGAGAGAAAATGGCTGCCTTATAAGGAGGCAACCGCTAAATTGGAGACAATGATCTGGGGTGCGGTGTACTCTCTCCTAAGCAGGATGAAGAGAACTGAAAGTGCTCTCGAGTTTGAGAGCCAACGGATCAACGACTTGTGCAAAGAAACAGCACCCTAGAAGGTAAATGGGGAAATCGGAAAAGAAATGGAGGTGTTGAGAAGTGATTTTGACCGCCACAACACTGATGTGATTAAAACTGAATGAAGAAATCATTTTCAGGATCGTCAGGATTCAAAGGTCTTCGTAATTGCTAAAGAGGATTATAACTAGAAGGAGAAATTTAAAGTCAATGTAGCAGTTGAAAGAGCACAAAGGGAAGGAAAACTCACTGACCGTCCCCGTCACATCCTCGTAAAGTTGTTTTTCCTACAGGGAGAAGGGGCTCATCATGAAGACCGCCCTTGTAGATTACCTGATGAAAGATGACTTAGCGGAGAAGATGAAATGGAAAAATCAGTTAAGGCATTATAAGCCAGGGGAACTAAGCTGCGTTTTTACGCTGGAAGTGGAGGGGGAATGCTGGTAAACCACATCCATTTGAGCCACCTGTGTCTTCTGATACTTCCTTCGATTCCTCCACTGCTGCTGCTCCATGAACATGTTTGCAATGACAAACTTGACTGGCCTTTGTTTTAATTTTTTACTACAACTATTTATTGTTCTTTAAATGCGTACTTCCATCTTCCCTGTAACTTGTTTTTCATTTTCTTACGGAAATGATGTGAATTTTTTTCTTTTTATCTGTTTCTGGCTGTAATCTGCTTTGCTTTTCTAGGAATTAGTTTTCATTTATGTACGAAGTTTATATGTTTTTGTATTTTGGGGGTTTAATGCCATTAGCGGAGAGAACCAATTTGGTTAGTTGGTGATAATGATCTGTTCGCACAGTTTTTATACCAGTAGTTAGCACAGTTTATAATTATATTAATAGTTAAATACATATATCTTTTCCTTCCATATCTATTTTCTCTTCGGCCTTCTCTCTTGTATTCATTGAGACTTCTTTTTACCATGCTTCCAATAGAACACTCTTTTGTTGATAAGATGCGTATTCTATAATTTTGTAGCTTACCCGTCATTTGCCATGATAATGTCCAATATACCCAATGAGCATTGACAAAAAATAACATTTACAACAGGATGTAGATTGTCAATAGTATTTGTCTTGTGATTCAACACTGAACCCTCCTTGAACCAAGATATATCCCCGATCAGTTTGTTATACTGTAATGGTCGCAGTTTAGTTTCAATTTAATTTAATTTTTTAATGAAATTTTTTTTAAAATCTCAATTTATTGTTAACTACGGTCAAGCTTAACTTTTCTGCCTTAGATATTACTGAGACATGGTTACATAAAGTTTCCATCCTTCATAGACATTGATGGTTATTTTTTCATCAGGCAAGATAGAAATGAAGGCAGAGGTAGTGTGTTGCCTTCAAACAACTTCAGGGTAAAGAGGGATATTATTTTGCCAAAGTGCAGTGCTGAGTTGCTAAGTTTTGAAATTGAGGCACTTAAACAAAAAATATATATATATCATTGCTTGTGTAATCTATAGATCTTCAAATATGGAACTATTCAATAGCGATCTAGAGTCCTTCTTTGAATAAAATACATGAATAATATGCATAAGAATATTTGCTTATTAGGTGACTTCAAATGCGACTGATTGTCAATACATAATGCAAGCCAGCAATTCAGTACCTTCATTGATGAATCTAAATACCCACCACTCACTTCTCCCCAATAGGCACTAATAATTTCAGGATTTTTGTTTGTTTGTTGTTGTTTTTTGTGGGGGGGGGGGGAGGTATGGGGGAAATATTAATTTGTTATGGTGAGATAATGATTTATCACAGTAGCCAACGCCTAATTTCTCGGCGTTGAAGTCGAATTGAATTTGCTTGAGAAGTAAAAGTTTCATGGAAATCATGAAAGCGATCGCTGGTCACTGGCCGAATGAATTTTGCAATCACGAGCATAGAATTATTTTGAACTCCTTTTAGATCGCGAATGAAAACCTGATAAGATTGTTGTATGGGTGTTAAAGTATTGCGTATGCGGACAACTATTTCCTGGACTGTCATCTCCGGACAACCAACTCCCGTTTCATTTAGCCCATGAAAAACTATCCCAGGAAATCAATCCTCAAAAATAATACCATAGTTACTTTTTGGACAACTACCTCAAGGGGTATTTGATTTGTCTTAAGGGGTAACTTTTCTGGCATGTCTGGGGTAATTATCCAAAGGGGAAGTTAAACGGGGTAATTACTTCACAGACAACTACTTAAGGCGGTAATTGCGTAAGGGTGTAGCTGTCCGGGGGTAATTGTCCTAGGTTTAGGTGTCCGGGGTAGTAATCGTCCAGGGTTATATTCCGTGAATCGATAAGATGCGTGAGGCGTTATGACGCATGCCGTAAATCCTGCTGCACATGAGGCGTCATTTCGACTGAGTTAATACCTACGTTAATCAAGCCTGTGAAGGAAATTAGCCCAAACGCGACGAATTGAAGGTAATGCTTTGCACTGTTTATTTTGCAATCATTTCTTGGACGATGTCACCTTCACATGGAACGTTACATTCACACTAGTACATGTACCTGACGCAGTCCCATGTCAGGCAAATATGGTCTCGTGTGCAACAAGAAATATTGTGAGTATTCAGTTTAATATCTCGTTTAAGTATTGTAATGGTACTAACCCTCATCGCAGGAATCTCCGCTGTATCCAGGAAGACAAGTGCAGTTGAAACCGTTGACAATATCAGCACAAGTACCGTTATTTTGACATGGATTAGAAGAACATTCGTCTATGTCTAAGCATGAAAGATGATACAAATTATAGGAAGGAAAAGTACAGTGAAGATATTTCAAAGAGCGAATAAGTAAGCAATTATTAGCAGGAGAATAGAAGTATGGAGATCCCGTTATTAATTTTGTCTGGGTGAAAGCAGCACCAGTACATTTGCAGAAACACTAAGTGAAGTTTGGGATGAATCGAATAGAGAATAGGGAAGATTATGAATTTATGAAAGCTATGATTACTAATGAATAAGATACAGAGAACCGTCTATTGGCAATTTCGTCATGATGTTGTATGTATACTATACCATATTCAGCTATTTGTTGTGTGGTTACTTAAACGGTCCTTTTCTGAAGATTTAGAATGGCGCAGATGATTTTTCCTATTTTAAGTAATATGTTTTCTCTGTTTTTGAATTAACATGATTAAAGGCTTTGCCTCCACTGATCCAAAGTTGTCAGTTTGAGAGTTCACTATAGTACTCCATCTACAGAGTGAGTCAGAAAAAAATGTCCCATCATTTTGAAGTTGTCTTGTTTGTATTATCAACACTTAATCATGGGTTTCATGATATGTCTTGCTAAAGTTATCCTCACAGCATTTTTTGGTACCATTTTCATTTGGATCTTTGCATGCATGAATGAAAACAGACACTCTTTAGAAGACTGCAAAATCTCACTTGCGCCAAGTGGCTGGGTTAAGATTTAAACAAATTTTAAAAGAATTTATAACTTATGTGCACACAGAAAGACACACATACACACACGCACCCTAAAACACACGCACACACACACACACACTCAGGGTAAACAATTCATAATGCAGTGTTAACATTTCCCCTTTTCTGATTGAGCATTGATTTTTTACCAAGATCATCGCTGCATGATGATGAAGATGATGATGATAATTATGATGATGATGATGGTGGTGGTGGTGGTGGTGGTGGTGGTGGTGGTGGTTAATGTGTTAGGGGAAAAATTGTTAGGGAATTACCACTTAAACATGCAGCGATGATCTTGGTAAAAAATCAATGCTTAATCAGAAAAGGGGAAATGTTAACACTGCATTATGAATTGTTTACTCTGTGTGTGCGTGTGTGTGTGTGTGTTAGGGTGTGTGCGTGGTGTGGTGGTGGTGGTGGTGTGTGTGTGTGTGTGTGTGTCTTTCTGTGTGCACATAAGTTATAAATTCTTTTAAAATTTGCTTAAATCTTCACCCAGCCACTTGGCGCAAGTGAGATTTTGCAGTCTTCTAAAGATTGTCTGTTATTCAGTCATGCATGCAAAGATCCAAATGAAAATGGTACCAAAAAATGCTGTGAGGATAACTCTAGCAAGACATATCATGAAACCCATGATTAAATGTTCATACTACAAACAAGACAACTTCAAAATGATGGGACATTTTTTCTGACTCACTCTGTATAGACAAAGTCTATGCAGCAGGACGAGCATAACACATTACAAAAAATAAATGAATAAATAAGAAAATTTAAAAATAACGGGAGAGGGGGGGGGGGGGGCACTAGCCCCATTCCCTGGCAGTACCTGACATGGCATACCTTACGTTCAAAAAATGAAATTAAAAAAAAAATGTGCACAGATCTGAGTCCGTGTGAAACCAACGCCCCACCCCCGCAAAATTCAGTAACTTTTAATTTTTGCTTGTCAAAGGATTTTGGTCTTTTAAAGTGCTCCAAGAAAATGTGATTTGTGAAAACTGTTCCTGTCTTTATCATTACATATTGTATGCAACTGATCATGCATCTCCCCTGTAACCAAGAGAACACTGAAACCACTGATAAGATCTTTACAGTCATGTAGCATCATTTTTGCAAGGGCCTGACGAGCATTCATGAAAAGAGTAGTTTAGATTTTTTTTTTCTTTTTTTTTTTCCTTTTTTTAAAGAACGAAGATGTGAGCACTTAAACAAAAATAGAGCTTCAAAAAAGTACATACGGTGCTATAGGAATATAATTTTATAGTCTCCTATGGTTTCACCAGTGCATAACTGCTTGGAAAATGAAAACATGAACAGATGAAGAAATACCATGTATTTAGAAAAATCTGACTTCATAGCACTTTCTTCGATCTAAATGAAATGACTGAAGTATTATGAAAATGTTGTCCTGAAAAGCGCATTAGAAGAGCTTTCCTGAATATTTTGCTTCATTTTGATGAGCGATGTTTCATTTACTTACCAATTTCACAATTGGTTCCACTAAATCCCTCAGGGCATTGACATTCATACGAGTCTACCTTGTCAATGCACGTTGCTCCATTTTCGCATTCATGATTTGCACAGTCGTTAATGTCTATGAGGAAAAAAAAAACAGATTGAAATTGTTCTTGACGTTGCATCGCGAAAACACAATATCGTTCATTTTCTTGTCAAATTCATGCATTGGGCGTCTCTAAGCATGATTGAGAAGGGCATGTAAGCATTCAAAAACGAATCCCATAGTGAAATAAGGTACGGTCGGATAAATAGTACACTGTAAAAAATATAACTGTAAAACTACAGGTTTTTTTTAGCCCTTAAAATTACAAGTTATTGCCGTTATTTCAATTTTACAGTCTTTCCCTTTAAAACAACAGCACGTTTGTTGGTTTACCGGAAATCAGCATATATTTACATAATTTTTAATTTCAGGCATGAAAAGTGCCGTTAAAAAAAAACACTGAAAAACTTTCGCGAACCAAAGCGAGGGAGCGAAGCGACCGAGCGGGGGAGGGTGTGGGAGGGGGGTATCCCCCCTCCCACGGTAGGGAAATTTTTCAAATTTGGGGTTAAGAATTGTGCAATCTAGTGCATTCTGTGGCGAGATATTTAACCTCATATTCAACGAGAATCTGGATTAAGATGATTCTATATAGCATAAGTCATACCCCAAAACAGGCTCTGAATACACATTTTTATCAATACCACCGAATGTGTTTAATGTGCATTATGTGCAGAGCACTTTCATGAATAAAACTGAGCTGAATAAGCAACAAATAATCCACTTTCCAAAATCCAAACTTACTTTTCTAGACTAGTAAGTTGTTGTGACTTCGTCCCATAGTGAAATAAGGTACGGTCGGATAAATAGTACACTGTAAAAAATATAACTGTAAAACTACAGGTTTTTTTTAGCCCTTGAAATTACAAGTTATTGCCGTTATTTCAATTTTACAGTCTTTCCCTGTAAAACAACAGCACGTTTGTTGGTTTACCGGAAATCAGCATATATTTACATAATTTTTAATTTCAGGCATGAAAAGTGCCGTTAAAAAAAAACACTGAAAAACTTTCGCGAACCAAAGCGAGGGAGCGAAGCGACCGAGCGGGGGAGGGTGTGGGAGGGGGGTATCCCCCCTCCCACGGTAGGGAAATTTTTTCAAATTTGGGGTTAAGAATTGTGCAATCTAGTGCATTCTGTGGCGAGATATTTAACCTCATATTCAACGAGAATCTGGATTAAGATGATTCTATATAGCATAAGTCATACCCCAAAACAGGCTCTGAATACACATTTTTATCAATACCACCGAATGTGTTTAATGTGCATTATGTGCAGAGTACTTTCATGAATAAAACTCAGCTGAATAAGCAACAAATAATCCACTTTCCAAAATCCAAACTTACTTTTCTAGACTAGTAAGTTGTTGTGACTTCGTCCCATAGTGAAATAAGGTACGGTCGGATAAATAGTACACTGTAAAAAAATAACTGTAAAACTACAGGTTTTTTTTAGCCCTTGAAATTACAAGTTATTGCCGTTATTTCAATTTTACAGTCTTTCCCTGTAAAACAACAGCACGTTTGTTGGTTTACCGGAAATCAGCATATATTTACATAATTTTTAATTTCAGGCATGAAAAGTGCCGTTAAAAAAAAACACTGAAAAACTTTCGCGAACCAAAGCGAGGGAGCGAAGCGACCGAGCGGGGGAGGGTGTGGGAGGGGGTATCCCCCTTCCCATGGTAGGGAAATTTTTCAAATTTGGGGTTAAGAATTGTGCAATCTAGTGCATTCTGTGGCGAGATATTTAACCTCATATTCAACGAGAATCTGGATTAAGATGATTCTATATAGCATAAGTCATACCCCAAAACAGGCTCTGAATACACATTTTTATCAATACCACCGAATGTGTTTAATGTGTATTATGTGCAGAGCACTTTCATGAATTAAACTGAGCTGAATAAGCAACAAATAATCCACTTTCCAAAATCCAAACTTACTTTTCTAGACTAGTAAGTTGTTGTGACTTCGTGCCGTGCGTTCAACACAGCCGCCGTGAGCGATCAAAATATCTCATCGTCGATGATCACACACCTTGCAAAATGCATGCCGTTTACTTTTTTCCAGATGCCGGGATGAAGTCAAACTTTAGTCTTATCCACAATCTATAAAACTGGGTATTTCCAAGGCTTATCCTTTCAATATTACAATCCAACTCGGCAAAAGAAAGATCATTCGCTCACTTGAAACATCACGTCGCGACTGCACTGGCAAACACATGTGCACTGCACATGCGTTGTGTGACTGTGTACATGTAATAACATGCATTTGCTTGTAGTATGAATAGCCTTCCGCCTTCATGCGAGTGCGCAATTACGGGCGGGGGTATTTTGCGTATGCACACAAATCCTCTGCGGTTATTAGGCGATCCCTTCGCATGCACGTAGAGAGCATACACGGACACGAGGTGCAGTGCGAGTATGTATGTGTAGTAAGTTAAGGGATCGCCTCCGATTCCGTCTTTATTGCATGCCCATGTATTACTGTGTATACACGATGGCATATGCGCGGAAATTGGATTTTTTTTTTACGGAAAATGTAAATTCAAATTAAATTTAAATTTACATAATTCTATTGTAAATATATGCTGATTTCCGGTTTAAAAAAAAAAAAAAAAAAAAAAAAAAACTATGGAAAAACGGGCATTCCCGGCATCCTGACTGCCAGGAAATTCCCGAGAAAAAACGGCAATTATTTTGTTTACAGTGTAGGCCTATACTTATAATGCATTTGTAGAAACAAAACTGTAATCTCTTTGATCTCTCTTAGAAGTGTATTTGATATTGCAGTGATATATCTGTAGACTTCGACAGGCCTAATTCTGAGTTTTCTAAGTTTTCTGTTTTTACTTCCTCTACAATAAATTCCAGAAAAAAACGAAACCACAAAACAAAGGGTCATTGTAACAAAGGTAAGAATATATTTTTTTCCCATAAAAATAAAAGTAATATGTTCTCAACTGATACCTTGATGGCATTAATCCACACACACTTTACAGAGCAACATTGTTTTCAAAATGTTATGTCAAAAGCCATTTGTGCCAGACTTGGGTAAACCTGTTAATAATTAGGATCACATGCGAACATGCCGCAAGTTAAATGCAAGCTTTAAAAGATTATACACACACCTTCCATCTTCCATTTGATTATGTGTGTGTAATCAGCAATGACACAAAGAATGAGCCTATAGCCATTGCCGGGGTGAGGGGGGGGGTTGTGGGGCTACAACCCAGATTTTCCCAAATCCATTCCCTTGAGATATGAAAAAGTGTCCCTATAGTAATGGAAAAGGTGCCCATTCAGAGTTGCAAAATTGCTATATTCTGATACTTTGCTACCTCGTGCGTCCTTTATACTATACCTTTCCATTTTATTACAGTGGAAGCTGCCCTTGAATTGATTTTATGGATATATCACCTTGCTGTGCTCTTTAAAGAAGTTGCAGTTCTGAATTTTAAAAAAAAATCACTGTTCATTACGATTACAGGTAACATTTAAATATGAAATATGCAATATCTTTACCCCAACATCAACAATAACTTGACTATCCTTTATTTTACGACGAGGGTATTACCCTGGTCCTCAGTACTAAAAACAAGCAAATGAAAACAGTTCCGATAGGATAAAAATTTTTTTATAAAGTTAATGTTTCATTCAGCTCATGTTCGCATGTGCATGTGATCCTCATGTTTTCCCGTTTTCACATGTCATTCTCAAAACTTTTGGGGACGGTTATGCATAAGCGCATGTACGGATGGATGCCACCAAGGTACAGTTTTTATTCTTACCGTTTTCGCAGAGGGTCCCGTTAAATCCATCTGGACACTGGCATTCGTATCCATCAATATTATTATCACAGGTTGCGTTGTTCTGGCAGGGGTTACTAGCGCACTCATCGATGTCTGTCACAAATAAAGAAATAGGATGTACAGAATGTAAAAGTCAAAGTGTCTACATTCTAAAAAGCCACTTCTTTCGAAATCCTTTCTATATGGGCCAAGTGTTATTTTCTTGACAGAACACAAATGATGTTACATGTTAAATTAATGATGTGAGAGTTCCCGAGGAGCATCATAATCCAGCCCCCCCCCCCCCCATTTATCTCTCTCTCTATCTATCTCTCTCTCTCTCTCTCACTCACACACACAACCATAAACCAACATCCTTACCACACATATCACACAAAGGCCCACACCAACTGACACACCACTCACACACACATTTCTATTCTACACTATTCTACTATTACTACTATTACTACTATTACTACTACTACAACAACAACTACTACTACTACTACTGCTGCTGCTATACAACTACTAGTACTGGTACTACTACTACCACTACTACAACAATACTATTACAACAATAACAACAACTACCACTACTACTACCACCAAGGAGTTATACTATTACAACAACAATAACTACTACTACTGCTTCTACTCCTACTACTGTAACTACAACTACCACTCCTACTACTACTACTACTACCACTCCTACTACTACTACTACTACTACTACTACTACTACTACTACTACTATAACTACTACTGCAACAACTACTACTATTATCCCTACTAGAACTACTACACTACTACTACTGCTACTACTACTTCTTCAACTTCTACTGCTAATACTGATAATAATTATGATAATAATAATAATAATAATAATAATAGTAATAATAGTTATAACAATAATAATAAAGCGCTGCTGATGAAGCTTCTCAGAATTACATGGAGTATTACCCAATTCTTAAGAATCCAATACTTTCAATAATACTACACTACAATTTACCAGTAGTTGTAATTCCTAAAGTATTTAGCTGCTCATTCGTGGTCACATCATAACTCGTGGATATGATTATGCTGTGATCGGTGGTTGGTAGCCTGGTAGATGAGATCATATCTTCTGTTAGAGTTCGGCTCGGTGTCCGGATTGTGGTCCCGTTATTTTGTCTCGATGTTTCTAGACGTGAAGTCGTTGACAATGAAAATCCTCCAGTGATCAAACGACGACGACTACTACTACTACTACTATTACTACTACTACGACTACTACTACTACTACTACTACCGCTGCTGCTAATACTACTATTACTACTACAGCTACTAGTAGTAGTACTGTTACTTATACTTATATACAGTACATATATATAGTACTATCTAATACTGCTACTACCGCTGCTGCTGCTGCTGCTACTACTACTACTACTACTACTACTACTACTAAACTGCTATTACTATTACTCATACTGCAATCAGTAGTAGTTGTAGTAGTACTACTGCTTACACTACAGTGCGAGTCAGAAAAAAATGTTACACTTTTTAAAATGTTTATATTACAAATATGATAGAAATATCACAATTCTTGTACCACAGTTAGATAGAATAACTCTTCCAGTTTTATTGCAAACCACATTCGTGGGGAATCAGTAATGAATTTACAGGACAGGAATCAATTAATGTGTCTGGGTGAAAACCCATTTGCGCCAACATCAACAATGCCTTGTCTGATTTGGATGAGACTGCACAGTGAGCAAAAAACCCTTTTGTAATGATAATTGGGTTATTCCAAATCATGCAAGGGGCTGTTGAAGCTAATGCTAAACAGCTCTTGTGGAATGGCCCCCAAGATCCCCAGACTAACACCCATGGACTTCTCCGTCTGGGGGTTCCTGAAGTCCAAGGTGTACAGCAGCCCACCTGCAGACCTGGATGACTATATAGTCCACTGACTGGACTGTTCGCGCACGACCGCGATCCGTTGAAAAAATAATACACATTCAACGCTAAAACTGAGATAGTCCTTCCAAATCGACCCTTTTTTTCGACGGGGGAAATTTTGGGGATCGCGCGAAGGCGATTGCGTGTAGAGAAAGAGCAGTGTATATAAACCAAATATAAAAAACGGACAGAATCTAGACTACTGGATGACTTGCAGACAGGCAGACACTTCGGGCTATGCTCCATCGAGCTCAGAAATGCATCGGTTCTCATGTTTATTTGTCTTGATTAAACATATGCATAAACTTTAGGCTCAATGTTTGTGTGAATGTTGTTGTTTCTGTTTCAGCAGGTAATCATACGACTTGGCGCAAATGAGTTTTGACTTATCTTTCAAACAATGGCTGTTGTGCACTCAACCGTAACAGCAACATTGAAACAAATGTTACCAAACAACAAAAGAATATATACTCTATCCATACATGCTAAAAATACTCTGTTAATCCCACAATTTTTAAAACAATACTCAATTTTAAAAGTGTAACATTTTTTCAGACTCACACTGTAATACTACTATTCCGGGCTCCTTCTACTACGATTACTATAATACGTTATTACTGCTGCTTCTGATTTTTTTAATTGATAATCTCATGAACTAGAATAGATAATGGCACCTATGTCCTGCATTAAAGATTACCACAGTAGTATTCATTTTTGAAGACAAACATCACTTGCACCAACAAAATAATCAACCCATTTTGGGAAAAAAGTTTGCCGCTGCTTAAGTGAGGATGACATTTCTCAGAATTTGAGTTGCTTATCTATACTGTATATATATGGGGATCTCTCATAAAAAACAATCACACCCCACCCCTTCCCCCGAAAAATAGATTTTATGTCGTGCAAGTGTAATTAACGGGTATAATGAAATATGATAGTGCATCATTTGAGAGTGAAAAGAACATTATTTTTTATTAACTGAGCTATAATTGAAAAAAACAAAAAAACTTTAATATAATTTTCTAAACATTAACACACAAAAAAAAATATTCAAATGCCATAAACACCACGAAAGAATTGAATTTTAACCAATAAACAAATAACGTTTCCCACTGGCATAGTGCGTTAGCCGTGAAAATCGGAACTTTTGAAAATTACTGATAGCGCTACAGTAATTTGTAAAGACCAAAAAGGGGCAGCCATCTTCAATCTTTCAAGACTTTGATCGCTTACCCACGCATGTTGGGATGTTAGGTGGGTCCCATGTCCCGTCATCACAGGAACTCGTACAATCAGATGAATTGCAGTTTATAGGATCCTCATATCCATCTGAGCATCTGTATGTAATTTCATTTCCATCCCTGTAGTACAATGTGTCGGTCTCGTTTTCAGCTGGTTCATTGGCGACGTCGTAGTACAAGCCATCTCCAAGCTCTTGAAGGTATACCGGGCAGAAAGCTTATTGGATGGGGGGGGGGGGGGGAAGACGTAGAAAATGAAATGCTAGAACATTTTACTTAAATATTATGAATGCCATATAACAATAATTATTCCGTGATGCCAGGAAAATTGTGGAAATGATTATATTCATTTCTCCACCTTCCCTCTATCCCTCCCCCTCCCCCATAGATTGATTTAGTTGTCCTCTGAAACATAATTTTATATGTATATATATAATACGGTCCATATCAGGAAAATCGTCTTGTTAACATGCATTACAAATGAAAATATACATACAGGTACTAATTTTAAAAAAATACAGATACGATACATAATAATATCCAAAAGCATAATTATGAGAGTTCTTATGAATGTTGTTATCATTCTGTTTTATCATTATTCTTTTCCTTCTTCTTTTTATTATTACTATTATTATTTACAAATTCATTTTCAATAAAATCATTAACATAATAGTAGTCACTATTAATACAAAAATAATAACAATTTGTATTATTATCATTCATCATCATTATTAAAAGTGTTTATTTACGAATGATAATTATCATCATTTAATTCATCACATAAAGAATTATATATATGTTCCCATCCAATCTATATTCATTGACATAATTTGTATCATTATCATTCGGGGTAACCTCGCTAGTCATAAGGACCACTATTCATAAGGACAACTTATTCATAAGGACCGCTGTCCATATTGCGTGACTAAATGAATAGCGATTTGTATGAATAGCGGTCTTTCTACATGGCGAGCAAACCACAAACAAATTACCTCGCTATTCATAAGGACTTCCGTTCAAAAGGACCACTATTCATAACTATTCGTAAGGACCGCTATTCATAATGCGTGTTAAATGAATAGCGGTTTTCTATGAATAGCGGTCCTTATGAATAGCAAGTGGAACGCTATCATTCATCATCATTATTATAATTAATTATTTACTAATAATAATTATCATTATTTAATTCATCACATTATAGAGTTATATCTATATTCCAATCCAATCTATATTCATTAACATAATTGCATAATCAAGACAATACGACATGTATCCCTTAAAGAGTTATGAAATCAAATGCAATCCTTCAATCACGTGGTACAGAATCTCTATAATTCATTCAAAAGACGAATTGAGAGGGGAATGAATGAGTTACCGTAGCGGTTTGTTCTTACCCTTACTGATTGCCACCTCCTTCCACTTCGAAGCAGTGTGTAGTTGTCTCGTAGTGGATGGGAGCTATGACCTACGATAGCACGGGCCTTAGCAACTACCTTATCTACACATACTCTATCTAAATCTACAACACACTTCATAATCTTACTAGCCTGTTTCACTACTCTGCGCAATTTGTCATTGTCCTTTTGTCTTGCACTATATGATACCAAACCACACTATCATGAGTAATGCTATACTCTGGATAACCGATAATATTCTCTCATTAACATGGAACTGTTTCATTTTTCTAAGAAAATACAGTCTTTGGTTGCACTTCAGTGACGTAGCTTTTGTTTGCTCAACCCAATTCAACTGGTCGTCAATTACCATATGTAGATATCTATAACTCTGCACATTTGCAATAGGAACACCATCGATATGAATAAGAAGTTCTACAGGGTTACGAGCCTTCTTCTTCCTAAAATCAAAGATATTTTTTGTTGTTTTTGTTGAGTTCAGTACTAAGTGATTTTCAGTGCACCACCTTCCAAAAAAGACAATGCTTTCCCTATATTCCTCTTCACTCTCCTTTATCAGACCTACAATGACGGGGTCATCAGCATATTTCAAAATATGAACTGACGGAGCATTTGAAACACAATCATTGGTATACAATATATAGAGACTCGGTGAAAGAACACAACCTTTAGGCCAGGAGCCTGTCCCGAAAAAATATGACGTCATCTTTAAGTCGTCTTGCCCCTCCTATCAAAATACCCTGGCGCCGCCCCTGATTATGACCTACAGACATTTTCACGTTGGGGATGGCCTGTAGGCTACAATCGTCCTCCCTCCCTCACTGACGACTAAATAATATGACGTCTATGAATTTTTTTCATTAATACATAAATTCAAACATTTAAGCTATCAAGCATTTCTAGTAAAATTAAAAGTGGTTTAATCATGTAAAATGATATCAATGGAGAAGAATGACAATGTGTGTTTAATAAAAAAAATACACCTTTTTGTAATTTTTGGAGGACCGGCGAAATAGTCACCCCATTTTACCCATAAGATTTGACCCCGTAAAGTTACTTACACCATTTAAGTCATTGACAACAAGATTGTCAGCCTGACCGTAGCCGCCGGGTTAAGCCCCCAGAGCCCCCAAAAGGGACTCCAAAGTCGGGTCGATTTCACCCCATTTCACCCATGCACCAAACTTTGTCAGTAGGGAGTAGTATGACTGGACATTACAAAACACAAAAAACTGACAGCCCCTAAAATTTGGGGTAAATTTTTCTAATAAATAATTTATTAGATTATGAATATTGTACTGCTTTCTCAAAAGTAGTCAAATGATATGTCAGGATTATGTAAACACACCCATTGTCCATCTGCACCTGTTTGACAAGAGATAATAGAGGAGCTTGTTAAGTATTTGGGCTATGTGGCTGCCATGCTGAAATCTACCATTCATGTGTTAATTACACAAATACTTTGCAAGCTCTCTATTATGCCTTGCCAAACAGGCGCAGATGGACAATGGGTGTGTTTCATAATCCTGACAATATCATTTGACTACTTTTGAGAAAGCAGTACAATTTTCACAATTTAATAAATTATTATTGAAATGATAATTTGACACCAAATTGCACCCCAAGAAAGTTATAATACTCAAGACTGTACTATGTAAATTTTAGCTGAATTGAATGAGACAGTTTGGAGTTATTAAGGTTGTAATGCCAAAAAAAGTTTTTTCTCTATATCAAGAGCATTTTGGGCAGCAAATCTGGGGTTAGGGGCACTTTGGTGTTTTTTCAGGGGCGTGTTACACCCCTTCCCGATGGAAATTTCTTTTAGTTTTTATATTTTTGTGATGTACATCCATAACTCTTCCTTCTGACAAAATTTGGTCCATGGGCCTTAAGGGGAAAAATTTGCCCCAATTTTTAGGGGCGGTCTGACAACCCATCCCGACGGAAAATTTTGTCAGTTTTGGTGTTTTGGTAATGTATAGTCATACACCTTCCTTCTGACAAAGCTTGGCGCATATGTTAGATGGTTTGAAATCGACCCGACTTTGGGGCCCTTTTGGGGGCTCTGGTGGCCAAACCCGGCGGCTTTGTTCGAGCTGACAAGCTTTTTGTGAATGACATGGATGGTCTTAGCACCTTTAAGGGGTCAAATCTCATATGTAAAATGGGTTGACTATTTCGGGACAGGCTCCTGGCCTAAAAGTATTTCCTCGCCGCGTAGCAAAATCAACGATCTGATGATAATGAGGCATTGTATCCTCTAATTTTCAATGGTCAAAGTCCCCCAGGATAATGACCGGAGAATCGGAAGATCGTGTGTAAGTTCACTCACTTTATCTTCTATGATGTGGATAGCGTTATCTTTATCTGCATCTGATGGAATATACACCAACATGACGTGAACTTGAGGAAATTCTCATTGGAGGTAAAATGGGCGGAACGAGATAGACATAAGCTCAATGTCCGTACAACAAGTAGATGATCGTAATGTAAAGTTATCACACTATTGCCTGTTTACAAATACACATAAATCCCAGCCTCTCCTTTTGTTTGTTAGTTCAAAAGAGCGATCAAGTCTCTCAACATCAAAACCAGAGATGATAATGATGTTGGAATGAATGTCACTGTGTAACCATGTTTCCGTTAAACAAATCAAACTTGAGTTTCTATACTCATGGTCATACCTTACATTAGCACGAAACTCGTCCATCTTATTCATAATAATGATCTCTTGTTGCTAAGGGTAATTGTGGGTAAGCAGTGGCGGATCTACGGGGGGGGGGGGTTTAGGGGGTTTAAACCCCCCCCCCCCCTTGGGCTGCCAAGTAAACATTTATTTGGGCAAAAATAGAAAAAATAGAGCATGCAAGTATGCTTAAAATCGCAAGCTAGCAACCCTAAAAATGAAAAATCTCCCTATTGTGGGAGGGGGGATACCCCCCTCCCACACCCCCCCCCCCTCGCTCGCTTCGCTCGCTCGGGCTCGGTCTCTACGCTCCCTCGCAATACCCAGCTCAGCCCCTCAAACCCCTCCCTTGGAAAAAAGCTAGATCCGCCCCTGGTAAGGGTGGGCGGTGGCCTCTCATCCACACCCTTTGACGCCTCCCAGTTTCCCCCTGCGATGTACATAACTCTGGCTGGGCTGATCTCTTGTTGGGACCCGGTCGGGTATGTTCGCGGGTCTGATCCTAGATAAAGGCTTATCAGCAATTAAGATGTAGTAGAAACTGGTATTCATATCAAATTGTAGACGTATGCCGTTCATTTTGGCATCGAGAAGTACAACACAGTCACACATAAGCAGGTGAAAGAGACTTGTCCAATGAACATGATGAAATACTCCGAAATTCAACACTCACAGTACAAAACATGAAATTTTATACAAAAAACACACAGACACAAATTGCATGTAAACAGGTCGGTACTAAGCAGCGCCCTCTAGGGGTGGGGCAATTCCAGCCCGTGCTCTCCCCCCCCCCCCCCCCCCCCATTTCCCGGACTTATTACTTTCCCGTTCTGAAATCGATATTCTTGTTTGACCCCATCCCCGCCAAAAAATTAAAAATCATATTTCAGTTTTCCCCACTCACACCAGCCATAGGCAATGATGGGTGCCACATGTACCACTGCCTTCATGTTGGAAATTTGTCAATTTTCAGAGGAAGGCATTCCCACACTTTGTGTGGGTATAATAATTTTAACAGGTTTGCATGCAATATTTTAGGAATCTTATCAAACTTATGGTGGAAAATATTTTAGATGACAAAATATTCATGGACATGATCATAATTTTATTGAGGTATAGTTCTATTCAATGCATATTCTTTTCGGGAAATTCAATGGCAAACGTGGCAGCTTTATCTTAAACCAGACATTTAAATAACGATATTTTGTCGTCCTATAAGAAAAGCTTCTCAATTAAATTTCTTGAAAAAAAGGCTCATATAAAAATAAAATATAGATGAATAAATTCCACTAACTTTTAAATGGTGAATCTGCGGCATTTACGGCTGTCAAAAGAATTTAACCTTATAAATTTGCATACGATAAATTGCCTGCTTTTGATACTCGACAGTTTAACAAATATTGAATGTTAATCGCAAGCTGAAGTGAAGTTTAATCTTATTTTACATTACTAACAATAATTTAGGATTGACAAGATCCTACTTACTTATATTGTACTAATTTCAAGATAGAAGCAACTACGAAAAATGTCGCATTTGGTCTTTGAGCAGTTTGTAAACGCACCTATCGAGGTCGGTATACATAATTATCAATCGTTATATATTTTAGGGGAAAGATACCACCCCCCCCCCCCCACCCCCGTCCTGAATTAGCCTGGGGAGGGACGGCGGAATTTCCACAAAAGTAAATCCAGGTGAAAACCTTTTGGCTCCGAGCCCCTCACCCTCCCGAACCCCATGAGTAAGCCTGGGCACGACCGGAGGGATTCATGAAATCATGTGTTCCTAAGGTAAAATTACGTCACTTGGGACTTTACCATGTTTGCTCAAGTGAAAGTCGTGTCGTATATGCCAATAGTAACATCTGTTGTTAAAATTGTTTAATGCTAAAGCTAATCTTGCGAGCTTAAAAAGAACTGCATAGCGAGAACATACTTTTCTGTGGATTGTTCATCATGCACTAAATTTGTTTTGTGGACCAGCAAAATGTAAAAATAAACAAAAAATTGCTGGAAGTCAGATCCACTGAAAAGACGGTTACATGTCGTTTTTCCGAAGGTTCGTATTTCTGGAGGTTCGCTTTCCAAAGGTTCGTAATTCCGAAAATGAAAATGGGCTCATAATTCCAAAGGTTCGTAATTTCGAAAATGAAAAAAAGGGTGCGTAATTCAGAAAATAAAACAGGGTTCGTAATTCCGAAAATGAAAAAAGTGTTTATAATTCCGAAAATGAAACAGGGTTCATAATTTCGAAAATGGTATAGGGTTCGTAATTCCGAAAATGAAATAGGGTTCATATTTCCGAAAATGAAATAAGGTGACCTAAAAGGGGGAAGAGGGGCCGAAACGACTGTGCCAGCCACCCCCCCCCCCCCCCCGTGAGTTGTCACTGAAGTGGGAAATGGATGTGACACCTCCCCTACTCAATTTTTTTGTTGGAAAAACTAGAATATTATCGTAAGCAAATTTGTACATTTAAATTTTTCCTGTAAATGTGAGGAGCTCCTTGTTTATTGTTGGAATACTTTAACTCTTCCCGACAAGGGGCCCGTTTTCTTTAAAAGATGCTCCGAATCTATGAATTTTTTCAGAGTTTGGCGAGGAATCCTCCTCCCACACCAAAATTGATATCAATCATGACATGTCTGGAGAAATGTCAAATAAAAAATCACCAATCTCATACCAACCCCAGGTGTAATGCACTGCCTTATCCATCTTTATATTTAAATTAGTTATGCATCATTAAATTCACGTCTGAAAGACCATGCAGTTTCAAAACTGATGAGATGGCGCCAATGATTCTGTTAAGCGCACATTTTTTATATAGAGGCGCTTGTCTATGGAACTCTTTATCCCATGAAGTGCAAGCTGCACAGACAAAGCACAGTTTCAGAACAGGTTTTAAAAGGAGTGAAAATTTGTAATCATTTATACTATGCTCGTATATGCGTGTCTATTTATCTTTGATTTGTTTGTTTGCTACTTATTTTGGGTGTGTGCATTTCTGTGTTGTTGGAATTTTATATTGTTGTGTTTGTTTTACTATTAGCAGTACCCTGTGCACCTGCTCGGGTATTTTAATATAATATGAAATAGTTTCTTTTTTGTATCTGACAGTTTTAAGTGATAGAGTTTGTCTTTTTTTTGGGTGCTTTTCACTGATATTTTTGCAATCATTTTCATGAGATCAGTTACTGCTACTAAATATTCTAATTTTGATTCTTTCCAAATTTTATTCTATATTCATATATTACTTCAACTTGTAATTATTTCTATATTTTAAATCATTTTAAATTTTTAGTATTTGTGCTGTATCTTGTTGAGCCACATTTTTATTATTATTATTGTTATTATTATTATTATCATTATTATATATATATATATATATATATATATATATATATATATATATATAATTGTGAGAAATGAAAATAAGAGAATAATAGTTGCGTAGCTTAAATCAAAGTTCCCCAGAGCTGTCCTCCCTTTTTGAAATTTTTGCAGAGGTTGAAAAAATGTCTCCGCCGGGAATCGAACCCGGGTCGTTGGCTTAGAACGACAATGCCTTAACCACTAGACCAAGGAGACGAGCCAGTAGTTTAAGGCCGTATTTAAGGCATTGGCGTTCTCGATGATGGTATATATATATTTATAAATATATATTTATAAATCTATAAATTTATAAATAAAGATATCAATCAATCAATCAATCAATATTATGTGAATACCTTCCCCCCTCCCCATTTGAAAACCCTGGATCCGATGATGTATATATTTTTCATACCCATACAAGGTTTTAGAGGATTTCCCTTATTCTTATTTTTCTTCCTTTTCTTTTCTTTTTTTCTACTTTTTTTTCTTGATGACCCATTAAACAACCCAAACACGACTCCTGCAGACACCCCGCCCCAGGCACCGGAACAGTTGTAGCTTGGGGCGGGGACAGGGGAGGGGGTGTCAAACACTTCGGAGCGCCCTACATTTAGCTCCAGGGTGTGGCTAACCTTACTCCCTGCCCACTCCCTGGAAACCCCCGTGGAATAGGTATAGTTTTCCTTTCCCGTTTCTTAATGAATTTCCCAAAACAATATGCGTAGCGATTGCCTATATTGCAGAAATTGTTTTGAAATATATATTTGTATTTTTTGTTAATGTATCATGCATTGTTTTGAACTATTCATTAGGCCTAGGAGAGGATAGCATAACATGAGAGGGTTAGAGGATAGACACCTAGTACTAGGAGGGTATATGAAAGTGGGTGTCCCTGGGGTAACGAAACTTTGCATTTCAAATTACTGAACTTATTATAAATAATATAAACACGCAAGTAAATTGCAGTATATTTTATATCTGAGCATAAGTAAGAGTAAAGGCTCTTTAGTTTATATAACAATGAAATAAGCTTATATTAAGCTTATTGTACTCTCTTCCCCTTTTATTCTTAAAGAGTTAATTCACCTTGTCTCTGTCTGCCTATTTTTTCCCCTCTCTTTCTTCTTCTTCATGGGGGAGGCACTTCAAATCTTGCCTCAAAACAACCTATTTCAACAGGTGTGTAAATAATGACTTTATTGGAGGAGCCCGCTCCTTTGACTGTTAACAGAAATATGGCGCCATACATATGCTGTGAATCATCATCATCATCATCATCATCATCATCATCATTACTTGAGCACCATTCATGGTGGATATGAGCGCTATATAAATATCCAATATTATCATTATTATTATTACTCATTCGACCCCTGGATTCGTCAATAACTTGTTTTGCCAAGAGGTCGACCATCCCTTTCGACGATAATGTCCTATCGTGACCCTATCTCATTTTACCCATAAATTCGCCTTCCTTTTTCTTTTCTTTTTTTTTTTTCGGAATTATGAGCCCTTTTCATTTTCGGAATTACGAACCCTTTTTTTCATTTTTTGAATTACGAACCTTCAGAAATATGAATCGTCAGAGTAACGAACCTTCGGAATAATGAACCTTCGGAATAATGCCACCAATGTTCGGAGTTATGAAAACTTTTTTCACTTTCGGAATTATTAACCACCCAGGCATAGGAAATTTGTGTTTCGGAATTATGAACCTTCGGAAAAACAAACCTGAAAGAAAAACGAGTGCCCCCCCCCAAAAAAAGACAACCAAAAACAACATTACATGCAGACATATACCCTACATAAACTTTCCGTCTTGCACTCATCAGAGTAAAATACATGTACAAGAAGGAACAGAAAGCCAACATCAAAAATATAAAAGAGAAGGGAGTCATCCCAGTAGATCGTGAGCCCACGAGATCGACAATGACAAAAGGTTCACTAGACCGACAGTCCACGAGACAGAAAAAAAAGAAATACACAAGAAAATTTAGAAAAAAAAATAGATAGTACCAAGAGGTCGCCAAGACCGACCGCCCACGGACCGGCAAAACAAAGAAATAACGACACTCAATCAGTGAGTGTCTTATTTACGAATGAGGCATACTCACCTGTCCCTGTTTAACATTGCTATTCACCCCACCCCACCCTCAACAACACCGGTAAGATCTCCCACATAATTTATGCATGCCCCTGGCACGTACAGCGTGCAACCCGTCAGGGGTCACCTCGTGACCTACATCCCTCGTCACTTCCTCTTCACACAGCAGGAAACGGGGAGGTAGGGTGGGAGACTTGACAGGTGAGCATGCCTCATTCGTAAATAAGACACTCACTGATTGAGTGTCGTTATTTCCATCATTATCGGCATACTCACCTGTCCCTGTTTAACATTGCTAGATTACCACAAAAGGACTAGCGGAGGATAGGCCTATTCAAATTAGTTCCAATACAATGTCAGAAATCGCATTAAAACTTCGGATCGTGATAATGAGAGGTAACAGTGAAAATAGGACCGTGATCCGAAATGTTACCAAATGGCCCTCAGAGGGCTCAACCGTCAAAAACCATACAAACAATTATAGTAACTACATAACACTTAGGCAAACCTGCCAAATAGTAAGGGTAACAGTACAGAAAGAAGCTGCAAACAGCAAAAACCCGTAACTAGCTAAATGCCATAAGGCATCATAAAAATGAACTGTATAACTATGAACAGCAACTACATAACAGAAGGGGGGAGACTTGTCATTAAGACCCTTCTGTAAAAGAGTGGAGCCCCTAAATGGAGACAGGACCTATTTAGAGTGGGGGCAAGACAAGACTGCGCGGGAAAATTCTGTTCCCCGGGTGACCACGTCTGAGAGGTAAAAGGACGTGAAGGTATTGGGGTGGGCCCAGTAAGCTGAGTGCAGAATTTCTTCTACTCCCACCCCTTGGAAGAGGGCCCAAGATGATGCAATACCCCTAGTGTCATGGGCCCGTATAGAGTCCGAAAAGATAGCCTGGGGACCTCCTGACTTGATTGCTTGGACTATCCATCGGGAGATGGTGTCTGCTGAGACTGCTTTGTGAGGGGCAGTGGAGCTAACAAATAGTTGAGGGGATAAACGGATATCTTTGGTTCTGTGAGTGTACCATTTAAGAGCTCTGACTGGGCACCATAAGCGGTCTTCGGGTATGGAAGAGAGGTTGGACAGGGAAGGAATGACGATTTCACAAGGTCCAGACCTTTCGGTTTGGTTTTTGGCAATGAACCCTGGACTTTGTCTTTTTCCCAGCGAATATGACCCTTCTCTAGGCTGAGGGCGCGAATGAAACTTCTGCGTCGACCCGAAGCTATGGTAAGTAAAAATGCGGTTTTAACTGAGAGATCTAGCAAGGAACAGCTGTGCATAGGTTCAAAGGGGGGGACGGGATAAGGCCCGGAGAACTCGAGGCAGGTCCCATCGAGGTCCTAACTTGCGTGTAGGGGGCCGCTGTAGGAAGAAGGATTTTGTTAATCGATATAAGAAGCAGGAGGTGGAGACTGTTTCACCATTTTCAAACCCTTGATGGATGGCTGCTATGGCGGATCTGTATCCCCTTATTGTGGATAGAGACAGGCCATCATCAAAGAGCAAGACTAGAAAGTCTGAAATCTTACCTAGAGGGGCAGAACTAGGGTTGATGCCCTGTGTCTCGCACCACTTGATGTATCGTAGTAGTCGGGTGTCATAGATAGATCGTGTGGAGGCTCGTAGATACTTTGCTGACATCTCTGCAGCTCTGTCTGATAGGCCTGCGTTAACTGCTGCTCTCCGGAGATGATCCAGAGTGTGAGAGACAGCTTCTTGATCTCTGGATGATGAGTTTGAGTCCCTGGTTGTGACAACAGGTCTGGCCTGGGAGGAAGGGCTCTGGGAGGTTCTAGTAGTAGTTTCAACAGTTCTGAGAACCATGGTCTCCTCGGCCAAAGTGGAGCGATTAGGAGGAGAGAGGCTTTGTCCCTTTTGACCTTCTGTAGGACTTGTGGGATTAATGAAAAGGGAGGGAATGCGTAACCGAGGAAGTTCGTCCATGGAATGGAGAACGCGTCCGTTGTGAGGGCCCACGGATCTGCGTGGCGAGTACAGTACACTGGAAGTTGGTTGTTTAGGGTCGAGGCAAATAGGTCTACTTGTGGTTGCCCGAACTTTGCGAAGATGGTGTTTGCTATTTGTGGATGTAGGGTCCATTCCGAGGGAAGGTATTTCCCCCTCGAGAGGAAGTCTGCTATGTAGTTGTCCCGACCCGGGATGTAGTTTGCTCTGATGTTGATATGGTTCTCTCTGCACCAAAGGATCATTTCCACTGCTAGGTTGCACAGCGTCCTGGATTTCGTTCCCCCTTGTCTGTTGATGTAGGACACTGTGGTTTTGTTGTCTGATTTGATGAGAATGGTCTTGCCCTTCAGCTTGGGGGCAAGTTGGATTAAGGCCAATTGGACGGCCCTCATTTCCAGGTAATTGATGTGACGACGTCTGTCCACCCCTGACCAGCGGCCTGTTAGGTGAACGTCTTTGAAGTGGGCCCCCCACCCTTGGCAGGAGGCATCTGTAGTGATTGTAAGGGAGGGCTGCATTTGCTGCATTTCTTTCCCTTGGTATAACATGGTAGGATTGACCCAGAAGAGAATAGCTTCTCTTGTTTTCTTTGTTATTGGAATAATTTTTGATTGTAGGTCTTGGCTTGGGTGAAAATGCCTTAGGAAGTGAAGTTGTAAGGGTCTCATGTGGAGGCGGCAGTCCGGTATTAGGTCTACTAAGCTGGCCAGAAGGCCTAGGAATTTTTGCCAGGTTTTTGCGGGGGCTGACTTGTGTGTTACAAGGCTGTGTCCTGCGTTCAAGACTGTACTTATTCTGTGGTCTGTGGGTCTGGCTCGTAGGCTTGAGATTATGATTTTGGCCCCTATGAATTCGGGTGTCCTTGTGGGTGTGAGATTTGACTTTGTGAAATTTATCAGGAAGCCGAGGTTTGATGCCAAACTGATGGTGGTTTGTACATCTCTTTTTAGGTCCTCGGGGGAGGGGGCGAGAATCAGCCAGTCGTCGAGGTACATGAAGATCTTGATCCCCCTCCTGCGTAATTCTGCCGCCACGACTTGGGTCAGTCGGGTGAAAATTCGAGGAGCTGTCTTCAGCCCAAAGGGAAGGCATCGATATTGGTAGCACTCTTTTCCGACCATGAAGCTTAGTAAGTGGCGAGCGTGAGGGTTGATAGTAATGTGGTAGTAAGCGTCTTTGAGGTCTATCGACGCCGCCCACTCGTGATTCTGGATTAGAGGTAATATGGAAGAGAGGGACTCCATCCTGAACGTTTGGTTTGTGATGAGAACGTTCAGTTCTTTGACATTTAGTACCATTCTGAATCCCCCCGATCTTTTCGCTGTCAGGAAGACGGGGGATATAATAAGGCTCCGTGAGAAAGGGACCTGAACTATAACCTGTTTTTCGAGAAGGGATTGTATTTCTGATAACAGGGCTAGTCTGATAGGGGCTTTTGACGGTAGGGGGTGGGGCGGAGGATGTGGATCTGACGGCGTGGGACAGTAAGGCGTGGTTTGTACCCAGATGTGACTATCTGAAGGATAAATTTGTCTGTTGTTATTTCTATCCAATTTTGGGAAAAATGGGACAGTCTTCCCCCTACCGGAATGTGGTTGTGGGTCAGGGCATAGTCAGAATTGTGGGCCCCCCCCCCCCCGGAGGGAGGGTCTCTAAAATTCCTCCTTTGTTGTTCTCCAAAGGGGAAGCGAGACTGTCTGCTTGATCTCTCGCCATGGTATTGGCTTTGTTTGGATTTGGGGCCTGAGGTAGGACGAAAGCGAAATGGTTCCCCGAGAGGGGAGGGGGCCCTGCTACGAAAGTTACGGCCTTTGTGATGGGGCCTATGGGGCTGCCCACTGCCAGCGTGGGGGTTGGCGTGGGACTGTGGGTTCTGATATTGGCCTTGAAAGGCTGGTGACTGGGATTGAGCTGACTTAGGTCTAACGTTAGATAGCTTATAGTAAGTTTTGGCTGCAGTAGAGCTAGCGGAAATGTTATCTTCCAAAACAGCCTGGAAATTACCAGCAAAGAGGTCCTTACCTTCATTGGGTTGTTTGAGGAGGGCATGACTCACATTCTTGTCCATCCTCAAAGCCTCTGTGATATTCGTGCGGCGAACTCTGCAGCATAGTAGTGCAGATCTGGCTGCCTGGTCAAATTGCAGGTCTGAGATAAGACTGATTGTATCCAGTATAATTCCTTTATCTTCCTCAGTCACTCTTAGTCTATCGGCATCCGCCAGAGCTGTAGAAAGGTATCCCTGAAGCATGGCTAGTCTCATTGCGACTCTAGCTGATGAGTCCAGCTTATCAAAGTACCCGTCATTCAGTCTGAATGTGCGCGAGTTCAGCGGGTTGGACGTGCGGTTACGGGAGGCCGCTGCCTCCGCTACCCGGCGGGCTACCTCGGGGATGGCCGGAGTTTGTAGGAACCGTTCATAGTCCTTGGCGTCTATTCTAGCGTTCTTTTGAACTTCCGACCGGCAAGGATTCAGTTTTCCTCTCAGCTTGTCAAGGTCCTTGAAGCATTTTTTGTAGGGAGCATCCATTTTTAGCGTGGAAAAATCACCCTTTTTCGAGGATTGAAGCGACGAAGATAGGCGGAAGATCGAGACCTCCTCTTCGTTTTGAGTTTGGGTTGTACGCTCAGCTGCCAACTGAGGGCAGTATTTCAGAATGATGGCAGTGGCCGCGTTTATTCTCTCTCCCACTGACTGTTGAGCCGTATGAGAATAAGGGGTTTCCCTATCAACTTTTTGCTCAAAATTAGACGCTGTGTCCGAATCGCAGCGAGAGGTATGGGAAGAAATAACAGAGGCAGACGATACGGAGTAATCACCCCATCCCTTATCTCTCCGAGAAATTTGAGGTCGGTGGTACCCAAATTCAGAGTCCGACTCTCCCGCGATCGACAGGGCTGCCCGAGATGGGGAATCGCGGTTACTCTCCCGTGTCTTTTCCTTTCTTCTTCGAGACTGAGCATAAGAAGGGGAACGCTGGCGTGAGCGAGCGGAACGTTCAGACTGGGCCTGACCCGGCTCGATGGAGTGTTGATCGTACGGGTCGGGGTCTGAGAAGGAGGAGACCGCCGGGGGGTCCTTCCCAGCCCTGGAACTAGGGTTAGGGGCGTTTACTGTGGAGCTAGGGGGCAATAACGCCTGCAGAGTTTTCATGAACCAAATCCCCGCCGCATTCGTACCTGGCTCGGGGAGGGACTTGGGGATAGGATTACAAGAGCTATCATCTTTTCTGGTCTTTTTAGTCGGAGGTTCTGCCTCCGAGGACTTCCCGACATTTTTCACAAGGGGACGTTTAGCGATAGGTTTATCCTTGGATATTTTTTTCGATCTACTCCCTTTCTTAGGCTGGGGCAATGATGGGAGAAAATTGGAGCGGGTAGCTGCCGCACCCGCGCTCTCTGTGCCTGCTGGCGGGTTTTCCCTGCCCGCCGGCGAGGTTGTGTTCTCGTGTTCAGTACTAGGTGGGGTTTCCATGCCCACCGCAATATTGGGTTCGTTATCAGGCGGATTTGTACTCTCTTCCGCCGAACCCGGCTGTGTTCTTGATTTCATACCCGACACGGGGTTATCTTTGGTTCTTTTCTTTTTCTCAGACATCGGCAGAGGTGTAAGAAAATGAAAATTAGAGGCACAAAAGTTGAATTTTATCACTCTAGGATGCACTTATGTGTTGTTGGAAGGGCGCGCGGTAGTGAAAGAGGAAGTGACGAGGGATGTAGGTCACGAGGTGACACCTGACGGGTTGCACGCTGTACGTGCCAGGGGCATGCATAAATTATGTGGGAGATCTTACCGGTGTTGTTGAGGGTGGGGTGGGGTGAATAGCAATGTTAAACAGGGACAGGTGAGTATGCCGATAATGATGGAAATACTACGAAAGATAGAAAATATCAGTCTAGTCATGCTAGTGGGCGGTCGGTCTCTTGGGATGTCGGTCCAGTGAACCCTCAAAAAGTTGTCAGAATTCCAATGAACGAGACCGACAATGTCGGTCTAGTGGGTTGACGGTCTGGTGGGCTGTCGGTCTAGTGGGCTATATAGCCAACGGGATATTAGGGAAACAAAGCGCAAGCCAAACATCTTTCAGTTCTAATTATTCAGGGTACCAAAATCGTATAAATCTTGAACAATCATTGGAAAGTATAGTCTGAATTTTATATTCAACTCAGGATTAC
Organism: Heliocidaris tuberculata; assembly: GCA_025618425.1. Classification (NCBI taxonomy): domain Eukaryota; kingdom Metazoa; phylum Echinodermata; class Echinoidea; order Camarodonta; family Echinometridae; genus Heliocidaris; species Heliocidaris tuberculata. The sequence continues at coordinate 1,091,077 of CM046844.1, read as the reverse complement.
CTTCAACTTTAGACCAATTTTAGATGATTGCGAACACCAATTTTAGCCACCAACTAATACTAGAGGCAATGACTGGAATATCTACTTAGTCTTACTGAAGTTTCAAGATAATCTTACCTAAACATGACGGCACAATTCCAGACAAGCCATAATCAAACGTTCCATTTTCGCATAGGGCTGATGATACTCCTGTTATTTGGCCAGGGCCTCGGCATGAAAAATATCCTGTGCTCTGACTATCGACAAGCGTTTGCTGAGTATCAATCACTTCGACCAAGATATCATCGTCCAATAGTTCATATGTGTTGCATTGAGCTGTGATTGGGAATAAAATAATTTTTTAAAAATCATCAAAGAAATATAGAATACGATGTTAACTTGGTTTAAAACAACGAGCTTTACATCTTCCTATCACCGGACCCCCGCGTCATTATGACCAGGGGCGGCGCTACAGGGGGGGGGCAGAGGGGGCGACCCCCCCCCCCATGATTTTTCAAGTAGTGAAAAAAGAAAAAAAAAGAAAAAAAAAAGAAAAGGAGGAAGAAAAGGGAAGAAAAGGGAAGAAAAAAGAAAGAGGAGTATTAAAAAGAGAGGTCTTAAACATATAACTCTATATTACCCCTGTTATTTAATGGAGAAAAAATATGACGTTTCGCTGTTTAAAATTGTGTTGTTTAAAGTTTAAGCAATATTGTTTAAAAGTTAAGGCATCAGAAATCCGTACAATAATCTTTTAAACAACGGGTTTCCTTTTCCGCCAAACACGGCCGGCTTCAGGCGGATGACTTTGTGGTTGACATGTTGCAGAAGTTCCAAATGCCGGAGCCAACTTATCTCTGGATGTCTTCAAAAAGCTTCTCAAAACTCACTTATTCAGTTAATGACATTTTAAAGCGCATTTGAACATATATATGGAAAATACGCTATATAAATACATTATTATTACTTTTATTATTATTATTATCGATTTGTCCACAACCTAATGATCAGTTGGTAAATTAAGAAGTAACCGGATTTCATCCAGAAATCTAGGGTTAGTCTTTGTTTCAACAAGTCCTCATCTTATTCGTAATTCTCCTTTTCAATCTAGTCCATGACCTTTCGCAGAATATGAGCTGTCCCGAGCAGGCTTGCTTTCTGTATGGTTTCAAACGATACGTCGACTCCTAGATCAGCCAGGAAGCTCTTATGTCTTGTTGTCACTGTTCCCAAGGCTCCGATCACTATTGGTATGACTCTCGTCTTCACCTTCCATATCCTTCTTAGTTCCCATGCCAGGTCGTTGTACTTTTGTATCTTTTCTTCCTCCTTGCTCCACGTCCTGCAGTCTCCAGGAATTGCAATGTCTATGATGAGACATTCCTTGTCCTTCTTTTTCGTTAGAATGATGCCTGGTCTTCTAGCCTGTATAACCTTGTCTGTTTGGATGTTGAAGTCCCACAGAAGTTTTACATCTTCATTCTCGATCACGGGATCCGCCCTGTGATCGTACCATCTGTCTGCATGCGGTAGTTCATACTTCTTCGCCAGACCCCAATGTACTGCAGCAGCCACTCTATCATGCCTTCCCTTGTACTCTGTCTGTGCCATTTTACTGCATTTTCACTCACAAGATGCATTACCGTTTCATCTTTGCTATGGCACATTCTGCATGATGGTGATGTTTCCTGTTTCTCAATTTTTGCTTTCCTGTAGTTTGTTCTCAAAGCCTGGTCCTGAGCAGCAACTAACAAACTTTCAGTCTCCCTTTTCAGGTTTCCTCTTTTCAACCACTGCCAACTCTCTGGTGCCGCAAATTCCTCTGTCTGTCTTAGATGTTGTCCGTGCATCACCTTTCCTTTCCATCCTTCAAGTCTCCCATTTCTCTGATCAGCCTTGAGCTGTTTTGCTGTCAAGTCTTTTCCTTTCTTCATAGACCCTTTAATGGCAGTCATAATTTCATCCATCTTTCCATCAATATAGCAGTATAAGCTCTGTTCTTCATACCTTACAGTTTCCTCTACTCCCATGAGTCCGCGTCCTCCGTGCTCTCTTGGCGCATATAGCCTATCTACATCAGACTTGGGGTGGAACATCCCATGCATAGTCAACAATTTCCTTGTTTTTCTGTCCAAAGTATCCAGCTCCTGTTGGTTCCAATCTACTATGCCTGCAGCGTACCTCAACAGGGCCACTGCCCATGTATTGATAGCTTTGACTATGTTTCCTGCATTGAGTTTAGATTTGAGCACCTTTCGAACTCTTCTGATGTATTCGGCTTCAATCTTCTTCTTCATAGCTTGGTGTTTCACCCGATCTGCCTCTAGTACTCCTAGATATTTGTAAGTATCGTCTGCTCCCATTGCTCTGATCTCTTCACCATTTGGCATTCTGAAGCTGCTACCATTGATTTGTTTACCTCTCTGTAGAGTGATCACTGCACATTTATCCAGCCCAAACTGCATACCGATGTCTTCACTGAAGATTCGAACAGTGTTGATAAGAGAATCTATGTTGCGCTCCGACTTCCCAAATAATTTCAAGTCATCCATGTATAACAGATGATTAATCTTTGCCTTGCTTTTGAATTCATATCCAAGTCTGGATCTCCTTAGCATCTGTGATAATGGGGTCATAGCCATCACAAACAACAGTGGAGATAAACTATCTCCTTGAAAGATTCCTCTCTTGATAGTGACTTCTCCAAGCACTTTACCGTTGTTTTCCAGCTTCGTTCTCCATCTAGTCATACTTTTGCGGAGGAATCTTCTGATGTTGTCTGCAACTCCAAGCATTTCCAGAGACTCGTTGATCCAGGAGTGTGGGACCATGTCATAGGCTTTCCTGTAGTCGATCCATGCCATTGCCAGGTTTGTTTTCCTTTTCTTGCTGTCTTTCATCACTCCTTTGTCGATGTATAGTTGATCCTTTGTACCCCTGGTTCCTCTCCCTTCTGTTCCCATGGCGTTATATCTTGGTCATCGAGATGTTGGTAAATCTCCTCTGATAATATTCCCGTTAATACCTTCCATAGGACCGGCAAGCATGTGATTGGCCGGTAGTTCGATGGTACATTACCTTTGGTACTTGGTAGGGTCCTTAAGGATGAGGACTGTTCTTCCTTTTGTCATCCATTCAGGTGGATTTCCGCTCACGACAATTTGCTCCATTTGCTGCCCCAGCCTTTCGTGCAAAGTTGTGAATCGTTTTATCCAGAAAGCTTGCACTCCGTCTGGACCGGCAGCTTTCCATGGTGCCAACTTGTGAATGATCTTTTGTAGCTGATTCTTGTTGATTGTCAAATCATCCTGAGGAATTATATTTGCACACTCTTCTTTGGTTGTCTTCAACCACTGAGCTTCTCGATTGTGGTAATGTGGCTGACTCCAGATGTTGCTCCAGAAGGCAATCGTTGCTGCTGGTTCAGGTGGGGGAACTTCATCTTTCATCTTTCCATTGATTTCTTGATAAAACCTTTTCTGATTTTTCTCGAACATTGCATTTTCCTTGTACTGTGCCACTCTATCAGTGTATCTCTTCACTTTCGCCGTAGTACTGATGATTCTTTGCTTCAATTCCTCTATCACCGTCTCCATTCCTTTCCTGTGAACACTATACTTCTCAACTAGGTAATGGTAATCATTCATTCTGCTATGACCGTTCTGGATCTCTGTCAATCTCGATAGATCTTTTCTCCATCCCTTTACCTGGTTTTCAAGTCTCCTTTTCCACGGAGGTAGGAGAGATTTTGTAGTTTTGTCCCGTTTTCTGACACCTAGTCTCTCTGTTACTAGGATTGCTCCAGCATAGATAAGATCATTGGTATCCTCAATGCTATCAGACGGGAGAAACTTTATTACCGAGTTGACTTTTTGAGTTTCTTTCAAAAGTTTCTCTCTTGGTATTCCTTTTAGACTCGGGGGAGTGGGGCGATCTCCTGGTATTACACCTTTTTTTATCTCCAACAATCTCCCTTTTATCTCTTTCTGCTCCTCGTCTAGTCTATCAGTAGGTGTATTCAGTTCTGTTTCTTTCGGAGCTGTCGCTTCTCTCTGCTCTTCTTCCCTTTCTTGTGGAATCTCCTCCTGCTCATCTGTCACTGCTACCGGTACAGCCACCCTACGTTTGATCTCTTCCCGCTCGACTTCTGTCAATAATTCATTTTTTTGTATCACACGTACCTGATCCGCCAGCCTCAATTATTATTATTATTATTATTACTATTATTATTACTATTATCATTACATTCAGAGGTAAGCATTAGACTAAATATATTGTAATCTGATCGAGTTCATACTCAAGACATATTTGTGCTTCCATGACATTATGATATCTAGATCTAAACCACAGTCACATAATAAATTATGATCTAACGTTAGACCTGCAACTTTGCAAGTCGCCCTTCCAGCGCAGCGCAGTCTAAGTTGCACACAGTGAACTCGCGCGTGGGTCCGGTATAGCCATAGCTTTAGACGTATTATAGATTTACTAGACGGAAATCATTACGCGAATGGAATTAGGCCCTGCCTCTTTCGGATCATTTGAAGAGCCCGGGGAGCGTCTCATCAAGCATTTTGTCAGTGATTTTTACTGACAAATTTGCTCTCAGCCAATCAGATGCAAGGATTTCAGTAGCTTATAACACTTGTCGGAAAAAATATCCGACAAATCCTTTCATGAAACGCTCCCCCGATAAGCACCCGATACGCGTTGCATTATTCAAATTTCTTGTGCGTGTCAGTTTATTGTGAAACTTTGATTGGATGCTAGGTCATGAATATGTACATAATTCGATAGTATACTATTAATACATGGTTGGGAGTGCGTTAGTGCGATCTGGCAACACAAAGGTTTTTATTGTGATGTACACCACGATAAAAACCTGCGTGTTGCTGGATCGCACTAACGCACGAACTCACGACCATGTATTAAAAGTTTTATAAAACGGGTCTACAATCTTAGTGTTTTCTTACAATCTTAGTGTTTGATCCGGATTAGCCGTGCGTTAGTCCCCTCGCCGTGCGTTAGTACTTTTTTTTTGCACGGTCACGTGGTGTTATTTGACCAATCAGGATGGCTACATTCTTGAACCCGTTTTATAATATCGATTAAAATTTACTTGACCTCAACTTCGTTAATTCAAGACCTATTAATTATGCAGATTATATGCAGTGACGTCATCCGCACGAAATGAGAGATAATAGTTTAAAAGGACAAGGTGAGTAGAGCTCAAATTATGAGCTAATGAAAGGCATAAATAGCAACTTTCCCGAAGGGCAAATTTATATCAAATTTACTATACCCGAGGCTTGCCGAGGGTATAGTAAATTTGATATAAATTTGCCTCGAGGCAAGGTTAAATTAAGCTAAATAAAAAAAAAAAAGTAAGCTAAATCGTAGGCTTAATGTAGCCTAAATCGTAGGCTAAATATAGGCTAAATCGTTCCACTGCACTGTGTGAGATGCGGTGGGTGTAAGCAGGATCCGATGTAGACCAAAAGCTTCAGTCTCTCTGTATCGTCGGTTGTTCCGCTGAGACTGCGTCTGGCTCAACTAGACCTCCGTACATACATGTAGAGACTGAAAGACGCTATATGCCGTAGTATGGGTCCGTATTGGTCGGTGACCAGACGGTGTACTCAAAACGAGTCAACGCCAAGTTTCTCCTTTTTATGTAGTCAGCAAAGAAAAACTGAAAAAAATTTTTTACATAAAACTAGTCTCTGATAAATAAGAATGAAGAAAATTAGACGTCTTCATACTAGGGCTTTTGATGAATCCTAGTTCAAACTGACAGATCTTCACATATGACTGCAGTCAGCCATCTTGACTCGAAATTATTCATGACGACGTCATTGAATAGTCTCCACCCACTATCCCCACCGCGCGTGCATGCGCACGCGCTGACAATCATCAATGCTTGCCAACGTATATTTGAATATTCATAAACCCAATCTCAAAGATTGCTCCGATTGGCCACTAGCTTTGGGGTGGTGGCATTACGGCCAGCTTGCAGACCGGCTGATCGTACCCTTGCTTCGTACATAACGTCTTGCCGTCTGTCTATGGGGAAGGTTGATAAATGTCAGAAATATTAAAGATTTCCCCATAACAGACGGCTATTTCTGTCTAGATCCGATGTAGACCGAAAATTCTGTCTCTCGTTCGTTAGCTCTTCACTTTAGAGACAGAAACGGTCGTATCACTCTGCTGTGCAAACCGACTACGGGCCGACGAGTAGCTGGAAAAATCGCAATAATATGATTTTTCCTCATATATCTAGATCTACATATTATTATTGAATTGGTTAGGCCTAGGCTCTACTATTTAAGGAATAATCCGTTTAAAGCTCCTTTTTTCAGGTAATTCAGGGTCCAAGGTATTCTCTGTTTGAAAATCGGGCAGCCGTATTCAAACTCTTATTAGTGTGTAAGTCAATGTGTATTCGGTTTGCACAGCAGAGTGATACGACGTTTCTGTCTCTAAGTGAAGAGCAAACGAACGAGAGACAGAATTTTCGGTCTGTAGATCCGATGTGGATTTTCATTGGGTTGTTTTTTTAAACGGGTACAATAATCGGATTTTATTGGGCTTACCATCAGAATTTGAAGTTAACCATCAGGAACACCTGATTCTTGCAATTCTTCGTCTGTAAACAGTCAAATATTGCAGCTCTCTTGCACTCGCAATTACTAGTCGGATAGTGGTTTAATGCACTGGCACTACCAAATTAGGGCAAAAAGGGAGTGGCCTAAGCGTCGAAGACAAGTGGTTCATCTCAAATGATCGTACACACCAAGCTGCATGTAAGCGTGGAAATAGTTCGCACGTTAATGCGATCCCCAGCGCAATTTGCACGAGTACTGGAGGTTAAGGCCGTATCGGTTTTGATATAAATAGATTATGTTTTAAATTGTCTATATCATATTGAATGTTCAGTGCAACTTATTTTACCTTTATTAAGGGTGATCGTCTCGACAAATCCTCATGGTCTTGTATTGTTATCTGTTGTATTGTTTTACTGTTTTATTATTCTACCTTACCCTCTTGATGGATTTATACTGTTATTTTTGTCATAATTGTATTCTGTTTTGTTTTTGTTTTGTTTTGTTTTGTTTTTTTTACTTTATTGGAATTGAATGAAATTGAATTGAATTCTCTTTTTTTACCTTCTGTATTTTCTCTTTTCAGATGTCCAGTCTTCGATCATAATTCGCAATTCTCAATTCAAAAAAATACAACGGAATTTCAAAATACAACGGAATTTGGTATTAAATCTAAATCTTCCTTTGGGTGAAACGAGGACACCCCTTCCCATATCCTCCAATGCTTCGCCCCCTCTCAGGTTTGCTTCTAAGGTCCACTCACTTGCATGTTCAAATCACATTCCCCATCCCCCCCCCCCCCCCCCCCCCCCCCCCTCCGAAAGAAATCAAGTTAAGAGCTTAATATCGTGTTTGCGATATTTGCATATACAGCCCTGGAAAAAATTATTAGACCAACTCCATTTGGGGGCATGTACGTAGTGTTAAATCCATTGTCTATGGAACTGGGAAAATATTTATTAACAGCTAGTTCACTATTAATGGACAACTACTCCTCAGTACAATTACCTCTACTGCAATTACCCCAGGACAATTACCTCTAGGACGAATACAGCCAGGAAAAATTGCTTCGGACAAATTTCCCCAGAAAATTACCCCCTCCCCTTTTTTCTGATGAGAAGGGTTTTCGACTTCCCATTAGACTATAAATGTCTGACAGGATGAATGTCAAGTGTTACTTGTCTTGGTCCGAGCACTATGGCCTGCTCATTATTCTACTGAGAACATTGTGAGGGACATAAAAATTGAAGACAATAGAAAAACAAAGTTGAAAGTTATCAAACAAGAAAAGGTTCTTGCAATATGAATTAGCTGCTGTGAGGTGAAAAAATGAGAAACCTTATGGACAGCATGCCACGAGGCATGGCTGCTATCATCAAATGCATCAATTTTCCACCAAGAACTGAAGAATCTGCTTCCAGAGGAGTGAACGTGACTTTATCCAGAAAATCGGGCATACTTCCTGGACGATTATCCCAAGACCAAAAAAGAACCATATTACTGGATTGTGACTTTGTCCTTTGACTGAATTTCAGATTACTTTTGTTTAATATCTTGAAATCAACAGGAAGGCTATTTCGCGTACATGTATATATAAATTTCCTTACCTTCACAGCGACCACGAGATGGATCAGGGTCCCAAAGTGTTTGCTGTTCTGTATTTCCACAATATGTTCGAGCCGTAGACCGAATGCCGTATGCGCTTCCTTGCAGCTTAAGTCAGTATAGTAATAGTATGTGTAGGTCGGCGAGTCAGGATCCAGCAAGATTGCGTACGGGTTGGTGAAATTTGGCCTGCCACAATCTGAAATAAAAACATAATGCATGGTCATAAATATTGGCAAAATTAGATTGATGCCTTTATTTAAGATGGATTTTATGTCTTGTTACTATTTAAAATACCTTGAATTTACTCAGGTAAAGAAATAATTGTTAAAGAAATGTGATGGCTTCCAAACTGAGACGCATCACTGATGCCCGGTAGACCTTATAAGGAGCCTTTTTTATTCAGTTTGGTATACATTATAATGAAAATCCTCGAAAAGTCCATATGAAACAAAGGAAATATACAGATATGTAAATATTTCAGGATATAAATGTTCAGTAAGAATTATTTTTAAGTTTGTGAAATGAAAGTACAGGATAACGTTTACTAACACACTCATCGATAATTCTACTACTAATCCCAGTACTGTAAACGAAATTTTAAACTTTTGACGTTTACTTTGTAAGCGCTATGGTACTTCCCTGTGTAAAGCACATTATTCATATTATTATCATTATTATTATTGTTATTATCATTATTATGATGATGATTATTATTTTTATTATTATTATTATATTATCATAATCATTATTATTATTATTATTATCATCATTATTATTATTAACATTATTTTAAGACGTGTGTTAAAGTTGTCACCACTATCACAATTTGTGATATTTTCTGGTAATTTACTCCAAGTTCTGCTGATGATGCAACCCGTAAAGAGCGTGACCCACAAAATTTTGTATAAATATTTGTGGGGTAGTGAGGAGAGACTTTTGGGAAGATATGAGATTTCTGTGTGGTATATTGGGTAAGGAATTTTGGTCAAATAAGTAGGAGCCTATCTAGAGATTTTGGCACTCGAAGCAAACAAAAAAAATTCGCCCCGCCCTACCCCCCCCCCCCCACACACACACACCTAAACTTATCAGCTCAAAAGTACAAACCATATACTTCCCACTTTGAATTAAGAATTTACAGGACGACGTAAAAATGAGTTCTTATGCACTTAACCCGTGGTTGATGTAAAACAAGCGAGGGAGCAAAGCGACCGAGCGATAGCATTTCCGCTGCTCAAAAACGCAATTTTTTAAAATGCATTTTACCCTTAAAACAAGGTCGCAAGAGGGCACATCAACCAACCGTTGGAGTTTCTTTCAAATATTGAAGATTGGAAAACACTATTCCGTTAAATCCTTCCTCTCTTCTAAGCGCAAAATTAACAAAAGCCCGAAACACATACAAAAAATTTAGAAAGGTAAACGAAAGTTTTGGTAAAAAAACTTTTTAAGATGCTTCAAGTTATGCTCTTCATCCTATATTGGGGCGCAGAATTAATAAAGACCCTGTTGAAATTTAAATACTCTCGAGCAACTGAGCAAATAAAAGGGAGTCAAAAATTTCGAATTTCGAATAATTTCGAATACTGAACATCTTTAAAACAATAATTCTTACGCAATTGACACTGCATTTGGGGCGCATAATCATTAAGGACCGTAAATTTTCTTTCTTCTATCCCCTTTCTCTTTCTCTCTTTTGCGTTTTTCGCCTCCCCCCCCCCCCCCTCCCCCCGATTAGAAACGCCACTGGAGCCAATCCTTTCAGGTACTTGAAGGTTATGACAAGGATTTTGAACTCAATTCCAGCACGAACAGGTAACCAGTGTAATTTCTTTAATATAAGATAGATACATGTAGATTCATTTGAACGTGACCTCGTAACAGGCCGTTCAGCAGAATTTAGGATTCTTTGAATTCGGTTCATTTGAGTTTCAAGTGGGTTGAAATGAAGGGGGAACTCTTTTTTCGGAAGGTTCGTATTTCCGAAGGTTCATAATTCCTAAATTTACTTTGTTGCATTATTCCAAAGGTTTGTTTATCCGAAGGTTCATAATTCTGAAATTGAAATGGGGTTCATATTTCCGAAGGTTCATAATTCCGAAAATGAAAAAGGGTTCATAATTCTGAACAATTATTGCATTATTCCGGTGGTTCATTATTCTGAAGGTTCATTATTCCAAACGTTCGTTTGTCGTAAGGTCCATCATGATGATATTCCGAAAATGAAATAGGGTTCATGATTCCAAAAATGAAAAAGGGTTTACATTTCCGAAAATGAGAAAAAAAAATTCGTAATTTCGAAAAAAAAAAAAAAGGGAAGAAAAAGAAGGGCGGATTCAGGGGTAAAATGAGAAAGGGTCACGATAGGATATTATCGTCAAAAGGAGAAAATCTATTCTTGTGAATAACATTCTATCGAACCGAAATCCCTACAAAAGAACCGAATCCTCCAGTATCTGATGAGAACAATCCTACTTCTCAATCATCTGTGGACCGCGCCCTATCACAGTCAAGTCTGTTTCTCATCGCGTACGACAGGCTGTGATTCGTGAGCGACGAAAGCTGAAATCGACTAGAATCGCGATCCACGGACATCTCAAAGGCTCTACAAATACTCCTCCGACAAATTGAAAAGAACACACGAGTAGAGGAAGCGTGGACAAACGATGACCATGTCATCGCAAAAGTTCGGGCAACAAATGGAACAAAAAGAATGCGACTGCGTCTCCTATACGCATGCCTCCGCCTTCAGTTAAGTTCATGGCTCATATTGAAATATTGTGATAACCAGAATAAAAAGCATACAATAACATGTAAATTGATTTTTTTTAACATTTGACCTTATACCTAACAACCCAAAAGTCTGATCACTTTATCTCCTCCTAGTCATGCAAACAAAAAATAGTTGAAATAGTGATAACAAAACATAGAAATCAATAATTTCATGCATATTGACCTCTAAAACCTTTGACCTATAGGTCAAAGGTCATAAGTTTAGTTATACTAAACTTAAAACTTATACTAAACTTAAAATCTAATCACTTCGTCTCACTAGGGTGATGCATACTAGTACCAAGTTTGAAGTTCACAGCTAGCTATAATAATTGAGATATGGTGATAAACAAGACCTACGTAAACAGAAATCTGATCAGTTTGTCTCACTATGTCATGTATGTGATGCATATGTACCGAGTTCGAAGTTAATGGCTCAATTTTTTCAAGAGATATTGCAATAACGAGGCTTACACCTGAAATTTCAGAAATTGACTTCTATGACCTTTGAACTTTGACCTACGTACCCCAAAATCTAATCAGATCGTCTTCCTATGGTGATACAAAATAGCACCAAGTTTGAGGTTCATACCCCAAACGGTTCTTGAGATATGGCGCCTCAAAAGCAAATAACCCTGGCTGTAAAAGAGCTACTCAACAGTGAAGACTTCAAGCAGTCACTTGTAGAAATTGTTCAATAGCAGCAAGGAGATCTTAATAGAAAATATCGAAGCCAGTAATCGCAAATCAGATGTGAGGGTCGGCAAAATCCAAGATGAGTTGTCAGCCAAGCTACAGGGCCTTGTTTTATCTACAGAGAAAGTGGAGTCGTTGACCTTGTGTGCGGATAACAGGTTGAGTGATCATCAGAAAAGCATATTAAGCCTGGAAAAGAAGATGGAGGAGAAAGCAAATGAGATCAAAAAACTTGAAAATGAAATCAATAACCTTGAGCAATACTCCCGGAGGAGCTGCCTCCGGATCTTCGGAGTCAAGGAGGTGACTAACGAGAAAACGGATGACATCGTCATCGACGTAGCCAAGAAAATCAACGTATAGATCTGCAACAAGCTGAAATAGATATCAGTCATCGAATCGGGGTTCGTGCTTCAAACGCTAAGAGAGGAGAGTGAGCAATCATCGTGAAGCTGACATCGCACCGTAAGTGCCAGGAACTTCTGAGAAATCGACGGAAATTGAAAGCAACAGGGATCACTATTGAATTCAAGAGGATCTTACTGCAAGGAGTCGTGACTTACTTCATGGAGCGTACAACTGTACAAGAAATTCAAGGAGAAAAAGGTTTCTGCGGCATGGTCTTCAGGTGGAAAGGTTTTTGTCGCGATGCCAACGACCAACGGTAGCAAAGCCGTGAAGAAGTTGATCACTTGCCATGAAGACCTCAAGTTTCTGTGACACTTCAGCATAGTAAGTGCGATTTTGGGATCATACCTTTGTTGTGATGGTGATCTAAATTTTACTTGGTTCGGCACTGAGACTTGACCCCTTTTTAACATTGTACACGGAAATGAAATGAATGACTGCACTAAGTCATTAAAATCGTTAAAAAATTTCCGGAAGGGCTTGGGTCTAGTTGTTTTTATACATCTCTTGTATTTTTAGAATGAGTGTTATTCCATAAGTTGTGTTGTCTTTTGTACTGTATTATGTCATTTCAACTACCTGTATTCAATATTCATTTGAAAGACCTGCTGTCGAATACTGATAGTGATAATGATATCTTCAGCTCATATCTAATGAATAATATCGTAGACAAAGAAACAAAGTATTATTTCCTGATCAATTCAATGACGAAATCTCATCACTAGATGAACCACATATATCTATATTGCATATAAATTGTCGCAGTCTCAATAAAAATTTTGATACCATGTCTGATTATTTAGATTTAGTTAAGTGTAAATTTGATTTTATTGTGGTGAGTGAAACATGGCTTTCAAAAGATCCAGATTGTTTGTTGTCATTTCCTGGTTATGAATATTATGGGGAAGGTCGACCATCCCGTGGAGGAGGTGTTGGAATATATGCTAAATCTACATTTCATATTAAAGAGAGACCAGATCTGTCTGTATTTAATCAAAATATTGAATCTTATTTCATTGAGATAGTTCAGAGTAATGGTAAAAACATTATAATTGCAGCAATTTATAGACCTCCATCTCAGAGTAGTGCTGACTTTATTGCAGATCTTAACAATGTTTTAGAGAAAGTTGGTAGCGAAAATAAAACATGCTACTTTTTGGGTGATTTTAATTTCAACCTACTGGATATACACTCTGACCAACATGTCAGTTCTTTCTTGGAAACTGTTTTTTCTCACTCGTATGCCCCTCTTGTTACTAAGGCAACAAGAATAGTTCAGTCTAGTGCAACATTTATCGATAATATTTTTGTGAATGATACAAACTTAGTGTTGAGAAGTGGATTTTGCTGGCAGATATATATGACCACCTTCCGGTTTTTACCTTTAGTCAGTTGAAACATAGTGAATGGTTTAATCATAAGGGAAAAAATAAAACTTATACAAGAGACATGTCTCATTCAAATTTTGAAAAATTTAGAGTTTCTCTTGCTGAACATTCTTGGGAACCAGTAATGCAGGAGGAGTCATGTGATATAGCTTATGATTTGTTTATTAATGAATTTAAGGTTATACATGATTCTTGCTTTCCTTTGAAAGAAAGACGTTGTAAAAGAAAAGAATTCAAACCGTGGCTTACAGCAGCAATATTAAAATCCTGTAAGAAGAAGATAAAGTTATATAGCAAATTTATTAAGAACCCTTCTGTATATAGGAAGAAAGTGTACCGGGTGTATCATATGTGTATCGAAATACGTTAACAACAGTAATTCGAAATTCAAAGGAATCTTATTATACAAAACAGTTTAAAGAAAGTAATTCTAGTAAGCGAACTTGGAATATTATTAATACTCTTTTGAACCAAGAACAAGATTCAAAATTGCTTTTATGATGAAAATAATATGGAATTTATAGATCCTGGTGATATAGCAAACAAATTTAATGAATATTTCATGAGCATTGGGACAAAGTATACAGACACACGTAATATTGACTTACTCAAGTGTCGGTCTTATATGAAAGGCCAATACCAACACTCAATGTTCTTGAAACCTGTAGAAGGTCATGAAATTATACATATAGTGAAGTCAATGAAAACTGGTAAGAGTCCAGGGCATGATAACATAACTGTTTCTGTCATTAAAGAATCAATTTATTTTATTCTTGCTCCATTAGTGTATATTTTCAATCTTCTCTTTCTACTGGTAAATTTCCTCACGGTATGAAACAGGTAAGAGTGACCCCGATCCATAAGAAGGGCTCTCTCGATCAATTTTGTAATTATAGACAGGTGTCACTCTTGCCTGTATTCTCTAAAATACTAGAAAAAATGTTTAACTCTTGATTATTGTCTTATACTGCAAAACAAAAGATATTGTCAAATTTTCAATATGGCTTCAGATCTGGTCATTCAACCATATTGGCCTTGACATATTTCAAATAACCACTTCCCTTGATGATAGTATACATTCACTTTCTCTGTCATTGGATATTTCAAAAGCTTTTGATTCAATTAATCATCAAGTCTTATTATCCAAGTTAGATTATTATGGTGTGAGGGGTTTGGTGTTGGGTGGATAGAGAACTATTTAAAGGAAATAAAGCAGTATGTTGTTTACAATGATGAAACTTCATTTGAAAAAGAACTTGTATGTGGGGTACCCCAAGGGTCTATATTGAGCCCCCTGTTATTCCTTTTATATATAAATGATTTACCAAATGCCTCCTCAATATTATCATACATCCTTTTTGCAGATGATACAAATGTTTGGGGTTTTTTTGAGTGAGAAGAAACTAGATATTCTTGTCCATAATATGAATAAGGAAATTCAACATGGTATAAAGTGAATGGTTTAAGGGTTAACATTGAGAAGACAAATTTCCTTCATTTTGCTCCATTGAATAAACAATATGATAAAAGTTTGCTTACTCTTAAGTTTACTGATTCATTAGAGCATATCAAGCAAGTACATAGTACCAGCTTCTTGGGAGTCAATATCGATGATAAGTTATCATGGTCTTTACATATTTGTGATTCCATTGAAAATCTCGAGAATTATTGGAATTATGTCAAAGATAAAATTTGTATTACCTTCAATGGTACTCCTTCTATTATATAATTCGTTAATTTTACCTCACTTACAATATGGGAATATGATATGGATAAGTGCCTCGAATACATTGTTAAATCGATTGCATTTGTTGCAAAAATGTGTGATACGCATAGTTGCCAAATCTCATTATTTAGCCCATACCAACAATCTATTTAAACGATATAGGGTATTAACTGTATATGAACTGAGTAAGTTACAACTGGGAGAATTTATGTATAAATCTGAGAAAGGACTACTTCCAAACTCGCTTCAAAACTGGTATAGGTGTAACAGTGATGTTCATTATTATAACACTCGAAACTCCAAGAAATTATATAGTATTTATTACAGGACCGCTACTGGTCAAAGAAGTGTTAAGTTTCAGGGTTACCTTACATGGTCTGCTTTAGATGACAACATTAAACAATCTAAATCATTACGACAATTTAAGCTAAAATACAAAAAATATCTAATTAACTCCAAGTAAACTATCAGGTTTTTTTAATCTTATTTCAATACATATGTAATTATTAAGTTCCAAACCACTGTTGATTGTTTTTTGTTCTGTTTTGTTTTGTTTTTCTTTAGCAGGCCATATAAAAAAATACCCAACATTTAAGAGCTCCGGGGCTAGACTCGATAAGCTTTGCTTTTTCTAGCCCCATTCACATTAAGTCACCTATTCTGTACTGTTCTATGTTTGTTTATCTATGTTGATTCTTCTATAATGGTATATTTATATACATGTATTCAAAACGTCTATTGTCTAACTGAGTATGTATATGACTGTATATTTTGATGTTTTTTAATGTGAAGAATAATAAATGAAATGAAATGAAATGAAATGAAATATCGCGTTAACGAGGGAGGGACGGGCGGACGGACAACCCGAAAACATATATAATGCCACCGGCACCACGTTCGGTGAGCCTATATAGGCATAAAAACAATTAAGCGAATAATAAGAAAAAAACACAGTCCTATGAATAAATCACTTATAAACGGAACATTTGACTCAAGAACCCATTGCAATTGACCTTTGGGGAACATCACACTGATATTACAGTTACATTGTTCTGGCTTGGTCATCTATTCCTTTTTCTTTTCTGTTTACTTATTTTTTTTATCGTAGCTGTCGTTGTTTGGGTCTTCTTTTTTTTTAATATTTCCTTTTAATACTTCGCTATCAAAGAAAAGGTTGAGTTCTGTGAGAGGTGAAAAATCATTTGTGAGCTTTTCCATTCTTTTTATGTCAGTTTGGAAGAACATTATATTAGAAACGTCCCCTGAAAAGTATAGCTCTTCAAATGCCCTCATATTCCAAATATGACGAGAAATAGCTGAAAATTAATGTTCGAGCCGAACATTTATACCACTTGTGTGTGCAGTCCCATATACCCATCTCTGTGTGCAGTACATGTGCTTTTCAGCGAGATAGGGTCAATTTCTTATAATTTTGATGATTCTAATACCTCACAGTATAAAACAATTTTTATGTAAACATGATCAACTTTTCCCAATTCCTTTGAGACAGTTTCTTTCACAAAAAGATCAACCAACAGTGGATAACAAAGGGTGTCTTTTGTTTCCTTAAAAAACATGGTATGACTGGAATTCTACTTTAAAGGGGTTGAAATAGCATATCTAAATATACTTTTCTGAACATGTTGCAATCGAACTCGGTTATCTCTACAATCGATAAACCGACCAGGATTTTTTTAAAAAGTAACTCTTCAACACTGATAGATAATATTTTGCTAATGTTATCAATGAACACATGAACTCTGGTCTGTTATATAGCGAAATATCGGGCCACCTACCTATTTTTTGTAATCGAGTGAATAATTCTTCTGATAAAGACAGAAAGCAAGTCATGACAAGTAAGTTTACAATAGAAAATATCGCAATTTTAAATGAAAAACTATCAATGGAAACATGGAACGACGTATTGGCAAGTTCTGACGTTAATAGAGCATACAAACTTTTTTGGAATTCAATTAATTTTCCCCTCTTCTCAATAAATGTATCCCAAAGACAAAAAAAGATCAACCAACCGTGGACAACAAAGGGTATATTTAGTTCCTTTAAAAAACAGATGGTATCGTATAAATGTGACCAGCAGGCACCACAAACATGACAAAACCATCCATGCCATCAAAAAGTCGCACAGTGTAATTTTCAGTTACAGCTCAATAAAGGTATTTTGGGTCGGCATGGTCAAATTTCAGTTTTTGGGTATTTCCTGAAAGAATATACTTTTTTCGAGGTAGTTTAAAAATTCGGAATCAGCAAACAATCTATAAGTGGTATTTTTGACAGATTTTGGTAGACTTCTCTGGGTTCCGTTGTATCAGTTTTCCATTTTTAATTACCCTTAATACTTGTCTTACTTTGATCTTCCATAACTTTAGAACAGAAAAAGCTCTTGTAATGATACTTGGCCGACCTAATGAGCAGGATGTGCTTAGTTAGTATGCCAAGTTTTAGGATAGCTCGATAATCCCTTTATATGAATTTATATTGAGTTCTAATCCTCCTTTTGCCACCTTAGGACAATACCTCGCGAGTCAGAGTGCGTCAATAGACCATGTTGACTGCAAAATTTAAATCCTTATTTCTCACAAGTAAAATTCTGTGGGACTTGGCATTCTCCTCTTCATTCAGTGGGTTCTGAACATCCAGTGCTAATGATTTATATAGCATTTTAAAGTTGAGAATATCCTCTTTCAGAATCAGACCTCAACTAAAAATTCATATATGGCGACTTTTTGATGGTTTTTTTTGGTGCCTGAATGGTCACAATTACAGTCTCCGACACCCAAGAGACAACAACCAGCAAAAATACAAATCCTATAGAAATAAATTGACAATTATCAGGCTATCTCGGAAAATGTATTTTGCTAAGCAATTTGAAAAATGCGAATGGAAACGTGGTGTAGCTTCGTCTAATTCTTATAACTAGACTGTTCTACATGAAGGGAAAACTATAACGTTCTAACGCACTCAAACTCCACAGTCACCTCGACGCTTTAATCAAATCACCACGAAGACGTAGACTTGTTATATGATCCAAATAATAAAGCCTTAGTGCATTTATTCTGGTTCACAAGCGTTCTCAAACGGCGAGCGATATAAAACAAGTGTCAATCAAAGTATGAAATGAAGACTATCAATCGAAGTGCATGAGTGTAACCTTAGTGTTACTGAAGTATGGAAGTGTATGTGTGTGTGTGTGGTTAGCTGAAACAAATAGATATGTAAACAGAAATTAATTATTACATTAATTCACATAATATCAATCGAATATGACTATTACTTGTCTTGTGAATATATCTCTGAATAAACTGATTAATCACTATGAATACTGTTCTAAGTATTGGCATCATAACATAAAGTCATTTATACCTCGTTAAATTCCATTATATAGCATTCTTAAACTGTAATATATCGTTACACATTATTTTGGATATAATACTAAGTGAGAAGAGTATTCTTCACATAAGCTCATATTAATCTAACTCAAACTTAACATACTAATTAAATGCATTGATAATTCATAAAGTATTCATTATTACTCATGACCTAATCTACAGTTAATTTTCTTTGATTAAATGATAATCCATAAATAATCATTAGATACAACTAAACATGATATCATATAAACTAACACCTGTATAATAAAGTGCAACATAAACTAAGCAAACTCTCTAACTTTCCAGTAGCTGGTAAATTACACACTCTCTCTCTCTCTCATTGAACTGTATACACACTGACTGGTCAGTGCAGACCACGTTACCATAGCAACGATCCTACTACACTAAAATTCTATGAAACCCTTTCTGCACCAATACCCGGAAAGTTAACCCAAGTCCCCCACACACCCTGGTACTGTACAGTACAGATTCCCTTTGTGTGGAGATGCGAGCACACTCCAGTGTGATGAGTCATAACTCCTTCTCGCTCTAACTTACTTTCCCTAACTTTTGACTATACAGTGTATTACATGCAATGAAACTACTGAAAGGATAATTTGTATATAATAATACAACATACATCACGTACTCGAAATGATTAGTGTTTCTTCACTATTCTTGAACACATATGAAACTATAAAGATGATATTAATCTAGCAATAAACACCATTAAAGGCTTTAAGGTGTGCCATATATCTGATGCACACAGTCATACAGCACAGAAACATATATATATATTCCATGAGGAGATTTGGTATATTACCAGACAAATTTGCAATATTATTATCTTCTTAGAGAAAGTCTCAACAGTTAAGACATGATGTAAGTAATCTTGAAGTTTTACAATAAAATGAATGACATATATAAACTCACCAACTGTTATAATACCCCAACTGATGAATTTCTTGTAAGAGTTTCTTGAAGAGCAATCTGTTTCCAACTTTCTTTGTTTAAGCAATGAGCTCTCTTCTCAAGTACGCTGCCCACTCCTTGGGCTTGACCACAGAATATGCAAATCAGGGGTGCTGCTCCTAGCAGGGGTGTCACCCATATATTCTTAGAGTACATTTGTAAATGACATATTATAATTATTGGTAGCCGCCGTAACACGTGGCATCTACATGGAAGGTGATCAATGAAGCCCTCAGAAAACAAAGGAATGTTTCTAATTGTCATATTAGCCATAAATATGATACGTTAGTTGATCCTAAAGATATTGCCAATACGTGCTTTGTTGGCGTGGGACCTACTCAAGCCTCAAAAATTGACTCAAGTGGAGCAGACTTTTTTCAATTTCTCAAAATTCCTTGTAACAACTCATTATTCTTTCGCCCCAAAAAACAATATTGAAATCCTGAGTATTATGCATTCTCTAAAAACAAGCTTTTCTAGTGGTCTTGATGAGATGAACCAGCATTTCTGTAAACATTTAATAGGAAGAATTTTAACCCCACTTGTGCATATCTTTAACCTTTCTCTGAGGACAGGCGTTTTTTTCCGGTTCCATCGAAAATTGCGAAGGTAGTTCCAGTATATAAAGACTCTTCCTTAGTCTCAAACATTAACCCTGTTTCCATTCTTCCAACTCTTTCTAAAGTAATAGGGCTTAATGGGCTTTACTGTTTTTAACAGAAAATGGATCACTGAATCAGGACCAATATGGTTTCAGGAAATACCGCTTCACAGACTTGGCCCTAACATATTTATATGATAAAGTCTCAAATGCTTTAGCATCCCGCAAGCATGTTATAGATATATTTATGGATCCAAGTAAGGCATTTGACACTCTAGACCACCGAATTCTTTTACGCAAGCTGCATTTCTATGGAGTTAGAGGTGTTACTCTTAATGGTTCACTGATTATTTTTCAGACAGGAAGCAATATGTATGTTACGAATCTGAAAAATCATCTTTATTGCCTATAACATGTGGAGTTCCATAAGGATCGATCCTAGGTCCACTGTTATTTCTATTGTACGTAAATGATATGTCAAATTCTACTTCATTGTTGCAATTTATTCTTTTGGCAGATGATACCAACGTTTTTTGCTCCAACTCCGATTTCCAGTTCCTTCTAAGAATTAGAAATACTTAGCTACAAAAACTCTCTACATGGTTTAAAAGTAAAAAATATCTCAGAAGAAAATGAAGGCAACTGAAGAAAACTAATTTCATACACTTCCAGAGCAGGAGAAATAATAGTGATAATCTGCAAATAATTACAGATGGTGAATACTTGTGAAGAAGTAAATTAATAAGTTTCTTGGCACTATCATCAATTAAAATCTGGGATGGAGTGATCATGTAAATTATATCTCGAAAAGAGTATCACGTACTGTTGGTTTATCGTATAAACTAAATCATTATGTGCCTTTGAATATTTTATATATGCTATACAATACATTGATACTTCCATACATTTATTATTGCAATATGGGCAGACACAAATTTACATACTAATAAGATTCTTCTGTTACAAAAGAAAGCGATTCGCGTATGCACGAATGCTGCATATAGTGAACATTCTGAAAATTTATTTGCGAAATTGGATTCTCTCAAAGTAACTGAATCAACTTGTTACAAAAAGCGTTGTTTATGTTCCGTTTATATAATGATTTGCTGCCTTCTTATTTTTCACCATTATTCTGTTTAAATAAAGATATCCATACTTACCCTACAAGGAAAAATGAATATCACTTAAGTAATCCTAGAACCACAATGGCTATGAAATCTATTATATATAGACACTCCGGTCCAGACATCTGGAACTCTGAGAAATCAATGTTGCGGCTAAGCAAATACTGACTACCGTATTCATTGCATGTACTTACTTCGTACTTGTACTTTGTCTTAGTCCTTTCAATATCGTAAATAAATTGTCATAGCCAAAATACTGTTCTTATTTCGACCAATAAGCCTTGCATCTGTGAAATCAGACTCTTACTTCAAAATACATGTCTCGATATCCTAACACTCAGTGAGACAAACTTATGTGAACTTATCGATGACAATGAATTACAAATCTCTGGTTACACATTCTTGAGGCGAGGCCGGAATATATTTGGCGAAGGTGTTGATATGTACATTAAGAATAACCTAAACTTGATTTGATTTATTTGATTTAGTTACTTATCTTTATGATCCTTTTTTTCTTCAAACATATTTTACAAACTGAATTACAACATATAATGAAAGGAAAGTCCACTTGAACTGTTCAATGAGAGTAAAATTTAAGTGATTGCTATTGAACTCAAATCAGTGAAACAAAAACCACTTGTATTGATCTGTTGGTATTATCGACCTCCAAATTCACATTTTGAAATATTCAAATTGTTTGAGGATATTGTAGATCGCCTAGATGTATTGAATCTTGATTATACTATACTGGGTGATAGGAAATGTGATACTATTAATCCAAACCAATCATGGTAAATCAACATAATGGAAAGATATAACTGTACCCAATATATTAACCAACCTACTAGAGTGATAGGAACAACATCTACAGCGGTTGATCTTATTTTTACAAAAGTTCTGTCCCAATTTTCTTCAAGCGGTATAAAAGAAATTTCATTCAATTTCAGTCATTCATGGCAACATGGTTATGAATGAGGTATAATTAGACGGAATATAAGTTGCTGTTTACTACAAAATGAATTTAAAGCGCATATATGTTATGACTTTTTAATTAGAAGCTACCAAAGTTGGGTATACTTTTTTCTGATACGCACTGTATAATGCATTTTAGAAATGGCCTAACTGAAGGCAAGGAAACATACTGGGGTGGGAATACTGGGCAAAAAACGTGGTTCATCTCCCCCCCCCCCCCCCCTCTCTCTCTCTCTCTCTCTCTCCATCTGTTCTCATGCAATCCAAAGTGACAGAGATATTGGATGACATCACCCTTTCTTGTTATATTTAGTGTTAGATATAAGCTACATTTGTCAGTATCATATATTATGCGGTCTTTTCCTATTAAAGCAACTGTAGCTCTTGGTGTGTGTGTTTTTTTTTTCAATTCATATATTAGAATCTTTCATATATTTTACTTTTTCACATACTTTGCCTTTCACATTGATCAGTGTGGAAATAACTAAATTATATATCGGGTCAATTTTGTTTTAGAGGATACAAACTATGAAATCCAGTATAAGAATGGGAAGGAAAAAAACATTCTTTTTTTAACTTACCTCCTGTTACACTATTAGCCATGAACCAAATAACGAAAGAAATGGACAACAAAGGTAAAATTCCCATTTTCGATACTGCCATTGTCAAAATAAAAGTTGAATATATAAGACGTTCTTCTTGTTGTTAAGTTAATCCGTAAATACAGAGATTCTATAGAGTAATCCTGTTTCAAAAAAATTTCAAAAAGTTGGCGACGCACTCAGTGTTATGTTCTGTATAATAAATCCAAGATATGATATCCTTTTCAGAAAGCCTCCCGCTCAATCCACAATATAAGACTATTGAAAATTGGTCTCTGGAAGGCAATGACCTCTATAGTTCCTCACTGGTCTGCGGATAGTATTTGTAAATGAACAAACTAGAAGTAATAACATCACAACGTTATGGTCGTTTTGATCCAGTTATGCCTGTACATGACCAGAAGCTCCTCCGACCGTTGCTAATTCGTATTTTGGCGTTGTACGTGCTGAGTCTTAGATGTTAATTATTGCATTGTTTGTCGCAGATCCTGTTCTACCGGGAATGGACTTCAAACACCCTTAACCAAGTCATAGTTTATTAGTGATATAGGTTAAGGGATCATGGGGTGTGTATGGTACGTAGTTTACGCGCCCCTTTACCCCAAATCAAATGAAAAACGAAATAACGAAAAGAGTAGGAGAGACGGGAATAAATTGGAAGAGGTAAACAACAACAAGAAAGGTGGGAGAAAATGATGCAATCTATTTTACACACCCTCACCGCTCGTGTGCCTTTCAGCCATTCACCTCAAAGACTACTACCCCTGCATGATTGGACCAATGACTGCTACACCAGCAATAGTCATGGTCATGGTGTCTGTGTCTTGTGTCTTGTGTGGAGAGCGAGGACACGAAACGTCCTATATGGGGGGGTATAGGGTCTGGGAAGGGGCATCAACTTCGATGTATCATATAAGGGGATTTTAAAATCTTCCTCTTCCTCCATTGATCGGTTTCTGCAGACATTAGATTGAGGGTCGTGTCCCTCCTCCCTCTCCCGACGCATCTGCTTCGCCATTTGTCTCCCGTGGCAATGAAATGAGGTTTGATAAGGTTGTTTACACAGCAGGTGTGGACGGTAATAAAGTTTACATGACATAAGAATAAACACGCTCTCGTTCTTAAATCAAACCTTGGGTTATTTTTTATTTATTTATTTATTTTTTTGTCAAGAGCGAAGACCGGACAAAATTGTTTGTTTGTTTGTTTGTTTTTATTTCCATAACAACATTAAAAGTTAAAATATACATGGTAATCAGAATATGTATGGCGGATAGCCCATTTCAGTTGCACTTACATAGTGCCACTGTTCTTCCATGGGGTCCTTTATCGTGGTATAATGAATTCTATTGTTATTTGATTTAAAACAAGATGAGTATTCAGTTAAGATATATGGTATTTGCAGACCATCCGATTTAACCTGGATAGAAGATGAACTGAATAAAAAAGCAACATTTTATATGTGCCCTTTCCCTCTTCTACGTGAAGTTGCAGGTTGCATTAAACACTTCTTAGGAGAGCAGGTTTACTGTAACGTAAAACACAACACAGTTACTTTGGTTCTATAATTGTGGACAAAAGCAGTTGACAAGAAAGAAGAAGAAGAATGAGGAGGAGGAGGAAGAGGGGGAGGTCGATTAGAGACACTTGTACATTCGATTCTGTTATATAAAGTGGGATCTCCCCCCCCCCCCCCCCCTCTAAGGATCAGCAACCCGCTGAAAGATTAGAGTTATAGAAATTATAGTGATAATGATGAAATAACGGTAGTGACAGTACCAAAATCACAATGAAAATTACAATTAAAATAATCCTAATGACTATAATATACGATGATATTAAAATCTGAAAATAAGAGTACAAATCAATTAATATAAGATGTTTTATACATGTATATAAATACATGTATCTAACCATGAGACTCACTTCCCTTCTTCATGTTCTTCCCTTCCATTATTTTTCTTATATTTACATCTTTTAACCCTCCAAAATAACTACCTATACTAAAAGTATAATAAGCGCTAGCTCCATTATTGTTCGTTTAAAGTACACTCTGCGCCCTATAGCTGGGGTCGAACGCAGTTTTTGTCCAAAAAAAAAACAAAAAACAAAAAAACAACCAAGCTTAACCCGTTGACTACTGAATTCTCTAATTCGCATAGGCTTAAACAGGGACAACCCGGTTCCCGTAGGCAATGGCTTAAGTAACTGCAGAATAGAACATAAATCGGCTGTCTCTGGTGGGAGAATGTCATATCATACATTAAATTGAAATCATCAACAGGATTTCAAAATACATGTTACGAACGTAATACTTTATTTTTACTTATTCAAAATGTTTACGTAGCACATGAATGTCTTGTATTATCGTGAGGTGATCATGTAAATCGAATGCTCTTTTTTTTTTTTTTTTAATTTCAACTCCAACAGAACCCTTTGACCGTATTGAATAATTGTAAACATTAATATCATGTGTATTTAATGTTGTATGAGAACGAAATGTAATTATGCTTTAATTGCTTTTTAATAAGAATCTGAATCTCAAATAAAGGTTATTCAACTTCTGTTCTAAGGATATGTCTCCGGCACTCAACAATACCACTGCTTATACCAAGGAGTTTTCCTTGCTTATACCGCTTCCGCCCTGTTTAAATGAATGAAGCTCAACCTTCAGAAGGCAAACCTGACCAGAAGCTATTGGGGTCAGACTGTTATCAGTTTTGATGATGGAATAAGTATCTTACGAAGGCCACGGGCAAGATAAGTATTTACACAAGGTCAGAAATCACCAGACCTTCTATGATTTGGGGTCCATATTATACAAACTTCCATATATTTCGTGGTTTTATTTTAAATAAACAAGTATATAACGGCGATAACCGTTAAGTAAAAAAAAAAAAAGATGATGGGTTTTCGCGAGTTGTTACGACATATTCCGCTTTCAACATTTCAGTTTTTCTGTTCTTTCGTTTGTTGGTTGGTTGGTCCAGGGAGGTGGAAGAGAGATTGGTCGGTTTGTTAGTTTGTTTGGGTTTGTGGCGAACAGTGCCTTAAGCAACACATTTAGAAATACATGATGGGAAACAGTATGACTCAGTCCATTATCGCCATGGGAAAAATAAGTAATAGTAAAAACAGGGCACAAACATCAGGTCATAAATTACATTTACCTGTTACATCTACCTATTAAAATTTACCTTAGTAAACCGAATTGAGAAAAGAAACATCAATAAGCCACACAGGCTTAGGAGAAAAATAAACAATAACAATAAAAAAAAAGTGTGACTACAATTTACGCCGTCCATGGAAGCTAAAAATAACACTGTGACTTGCATTTTACACGTACATGTATATTCCTCGAATGATGTGTCGCAACTATGCGGCATTGTTACATTACGTTGCAAACATAGCAATTTTATTAACATCGCAATAATACGGTGAAACTCGGCAAAATAAATGGCAAATAGACGTTGGGCAACTACCACAGTAACATCGTGAGGTTAGTAAAAAATAAAATCGCTACATTTGGACCGTTTAGTGTATATGGGCCTATGGGGAGACTGGGACATCAATCCAAGATGGCCTATCATTTGTCTGAAGTTGACATTGATGATTAGGAAAACTTCTTATTGACCATGTGTCACGCGGTTACAAAGCACCAAGGATTAGTTTTTCATAACAAGGTGTCGTGCCTATACTAATTACACGGTCTAATCAAACAGTCCCACCTACTCGTAATCGTGTTTACAACCCCTCCTGAATAGCTTTGAAGCTAAGTAGGTGGAGATGTGTTTTCTATACAAAGGAGTTACCTGCGTTCAGATGATAATGATTAGGTGGAAATGTAATCAATATAATGCAATGTGGTGGAGGCAAGAAAGAGGACTAGGCAACAATGCATTTTTCATTTATTCAATGCAAATATTGGTCAAACTATAAGGCAGGCGTACTTGTAATTGAAAGGAAATAACATATAATTATATATATTTCATATTATGTATTTTAATCTATATCATCATGACCATAAAGCCTAAGATGTTCTTGAAACTTCAAATTAACAATTTAGCCGTTACTGTTTTATGTTCTACTTATGTAATAATACGTTCCGAGTTTGCCTTTCCACAAGGAACGCCATCCTACACTCCCAGCACGCTCACTCATACACACCCTCAACATCACACGTCTTGTGAGTATTTATATTTTATCATACGATGATCTTGTGTATTTTACAACACATAAAATTATTTTAAAGGATTTTTAAAAATATTGTACCGACATAATAAAGCTAAGGATATTACTGAAACACCGAATTCAATTTCGGTTCTCACGTGACTAATATCAATAAACTTGACTTTTATTTCAATTTCTTATTTGAACAAATATTATTTTTTAATTTCTTTTTTTTTTTTTTTTTTTTTAGATTATCAATCCTGAAACCCAACCCAATCTATTTGGAATATATTTATTTTATCTACTCTCGGTTAAACAGTAAACTCTAACTAATTCTCGTAAGAAAAAAAAAACTACACGAAGCATAATGTTAGCTCATAAAGTTTATTCAAACAACTAATTTTTCCCAGTCCCTTTGTTCTCAAATTTAATTGAACATTTGGTGTGATCTCCTGGTGTTGCATGGGTGCATCCGCAGGGGCGTCGCTAGAGGGGGGTGTGGGGTGTCACAACCTCCTCCCCCTCAGAATTGCTGTCGGCGAATGCGCCACCTTTTTCGGTAAAAATAAAAAAGAGGGGGGGAATGGAAGAGGGAAGAGGAAGAGAAAAGGAAAAGGAGAAAAGAGAAAGGAGAAGGAAAAAAAAAAGAAAAGGGAAAGGGAAGGAAAACAAAAAGAGAAAGAAAAGAAGGAAAGTAAAGAAGGAAAATAAAAGAAGGAAAAAGTGCCAATTTTTTGGCTCACTCGCTCACAAAAACAATGGAAAGAATAATATTCGGGCAAAGGTGTCCCCCTTCGGCAATGGGCTGCAGCCCCCCCCCCCCCCCCCGAGGATTTTCAAAGAACCACCACTTCATATTCGGCAGCGAGGTGCCACAATATCCACATATTTGGGCAGCGAGGTTCCTAGATAATTATGTAACTTCTGTACATTTTCATTATAAAAAGTTTTTAAAAAATTTAGAAATTGACAAGTTGATATTCGGGCACAATTCGTCAACCCCCCCCCCCCCCTGCGAAAATAGGCCCGTATGAACATTTGCGATTTCCTTTGATTATTAGTTGTGAGGGGAGAGATTAAGGTGCAGAATTTTTGTCGGTAAATTTGGGTGTCACACCCTAAAAATTTGTCGGCAAATTTGGGTATCACACCCCCCCCCCCCTTCAAAATGTTCTAGCGACACCCCTGTGCATCCGAGTATTTGCTCTTCTTTATAACTGTTTATCGAATGGTATTAAAAAACTAAATAAAAAGGATGGAGAAAAGAAAGAGAGGAGGAAGAGAGAAAAATGAGACATTAATTCCCCTGATATATTTATGGGAAACTTAACCCGTTGACTACTGAATTCTCATATTCCCATAGGGTGAATACAGAGATCACCCGGTTCCCGTAAGCAATGGGTTAATCTTCACATAATTATGTTTCATGATCACAAATTTAGCAAAAGCGTAATTCCATATTTTGGATAGAAACGTATGAGAGAGTTCTTAATGTATGACATTAATACGTGACAACGTTCCAAATAGGAGATTACCCATATATCCACAACGATCTTGGCTTTTGAACTTTCTTTTTCTTCCTCCAATGTCTCTGAAATATTTACTACTTTGTTTCTCTGATTTTTTTTTCTGCTATAACCCAAGACAACGTAGTATGAAAGATTAATTCGCTTTTATTCCATCATATGGCATGATCCTGCACATGTATGTAGAGCATTATTACAAAACATCAGGGGAGCGTTTCATGAAAGGAAGTTGTTGGATATTTTATCCGACAACTGTTATAAGCTATTGAAATCCCTGCATCTGATTGGCTGAGAGCAAATTTGTCGGATAAAATATCTGACAAGTCCTTTCATGAAACGCCCCCCAGGATCGTGCATTCTTTATACTCGGATATGATAAGTGTATTATCAACAATTTAATATGATGATAAAGATGAAACTATTAATGAAAAGGGATGTTTTTGCAAGTCTATTTGGCTTTTCCGTTAAAAAAAATGAGGCACATACTTTTCCCCCGGCACTTGAGTCTCGAGAAGAAAAGATTAGGGGGATAATTTACTTCAGCGTGAAGCAAAACTGCGTTCACAAAGGGTTTTGGGGGGAAACAGTTTACATTCTTGGGTTCGTATTCATACAGACGGATGAAGCTAGACCTTGTTTAACTTAATCCACTAATTTCTGAAGCGCCCAAGTGTCAAGCTCTTTATTCTATACAAATTATTGCAATTTTGTAACAAAACGAATAAAGGAAATGAATCTTTGAAACGAAAATGAGAAATTGATTTATGGTTTGCTTTTTTCATTTAATTGAATTGAATTGAATTGAATCGTTACAGAATTATCATAATTTTTACGGGATGATGAGGGTGACTCTTATCTGTGCGCCCCATATATCAATAGACTTACTCTACCTACTGGTGGTTTGCACTAGGGTCAGTACGCATTTATGAAAACCGGCCAATTTGTCCGGAGGTTATGAGACTTCTTCTCGCTGGACTTTGAAACG
Organism: Heliocidaris tuberculata; assembly: GCA_025618425.1. Classification (NCBI taxonomy): domain Eukaryota; kingdom Metazoa; phylum Echinodermata; class Echinoidea; order Camarodonta; family Echinometridae; genus Heliocidaris; species Heliocidaris tuberculata. The sequence goes on along the minus strand of CM046844.1, from coordinate 1,061,554 downwards.
AAGTGTTTGCTCCTTAGGTTTAAGGAACAAATTATTTGATCAAAGCCAACTTGCAACATTTCAAAGATGCATAAAATATTTTAATGAATTCTAAATACATAAAATTACCCGAGGTAGCTCAAAGTGAAGATATACGATATAAGACTTTGGTAACAGTATGTGTACTCTATTATCTATAGAACAAATTAAATTAGTGCATTCTTGAGCCACGCCTAAGTAAGCACAGTTTGTAGTTTAACAGATGGAAACTGGCAAAACAATAATAGGAAAACACTCCCATTGCTCTGTTGGCTGTCGTCAAAACAAAAAATTAGTAGCAATTCCTGATATAGTTCAGAAAATGAGAGATATATTTTATTCATTCCCTTAAAATTCGATAATTCTTTAATAATAAACATACCAAAACCTTCTCCCCAAAATACATTTATACAAGGCCTTCAATTATGCTTGATATTACTATCCACATCGAAAATCATTGATAGATGATAACTTTTAAACATAGAATACTCCCTCGCTCAACATCCCCCCCCCCCTCCCTCCCCACCACCATCACATCATAATCATGATCATTGCTGCCTCTAAACATGTTAAAACGAAATTTGTGCATCTCTAATAAATTCCTCCTTTCTTTATCTTTATCAGGTCACAGGTAAATCTTTGCCAGTTATTTCATATCTTTAATGATAGGCCTAGTTTTCCAATGGGGTGTTTGTTTGAACAATGATTTTCATACGTCATTTATTGATTCTGTGCCTCCTCGAAAATAAAACTTTAACCTCCCTATTAAAAATAGCTCATTGTCATCGACAGTTGGTGGCTAAGACGACAGACATAATTTCTTGGGGTGCGGAGGTCTCGGGTTCGAAACAAAGTTGATGCAATGTGTATGTGTCCGTATGGCAGTAATCGCCAATTACCACGTCCCTCGGATAGAACTTAGAGCTGTAGGTCACCTTGTTTTCTATCATTTCTTGAACACATTCCTTCGTATATGAAAGTTATAAAATTCCGACCTCTCACTCACATACTCCCGATGGAATAGAAGCATTTTTTTT
>CM046844.1:957084-1059999 GCA_025618425.1 Heliocidaris tuberculata | reverse complement strand
AAAAAAAAAAACGGTGACTAGGCCTATGATTAGGCAGGCTACCCAGCTAGTGTTATTGCCCATCCTAAAAAAAAATACCTCAAAGTCCTGTCTTTACTATATTTCACAATTCTCAATATGTTGCAGACTTCATATCAACTCTACCATCATTTTGTTGTTTTAATTGTATTCTTTTATTCATTTCTGTTCAGTGAAATCAATAGTCTATACAAAAATAGAAATATTACAATCATGAATAAAGTATAAACAGAACTTTTACAATTTACATCTAAACCTCTCTGAAAAATGTATATATTCATGGAAGAGCAAAAGGGTATACCAACATGTATTTGTTATTCACTTAAAATCTCAGCTTACTTGAATTATTCAGATATACAACTGAAAATATTACCTTATATAATGATAAATGTTCCTTTCATGTATATTTTTTCACTAAAAGAAGAATTCATAAAAGAGAAAAAGAAAGAAAGAAAAAAAAAAGGGAAGGTGAAATATGAGAGAGGAGAGAGAGAGAGAAAAAAAAAAACATATAGACACCCGCACATCCCACAACACAATCCCCTCACCCCTTCCAGCCTCCCGCCCCCTTTCCCACCCCAATCCCTGAGCACCCCTCTCCGCACTACATGACTTGCAATAAGCGCGAGAATCTGCAGACAACCGATGACATAACAAAAGGCTAAGCAATGACCAATGTCTCTTGGGAAGAAAGTACCATCCTTTCATACTTTGCCCATTGCACTTCGCATCCAAAAGACTTCTCCTTTCATCCGAAATCAGAAGCTTTTAATGACAGGGTCTTACGATCTAGTAGTGCTGTTTTCTCTTCTTCAACTTGATTTCCTACCAATATTTCTCTCACTTCTTTGCTGTTATGTTATCAAGGCCATGAAAAACATTCTCCCCCCTCCCCTCTCTCTCTCTCCCCCCCTCTCTCTCTCTGTAGTGAGTGGGTGTGTGTGTGTGTGTGGGTGTGTGTGTGTGTGTGTGTGTAAATGGGTTTTTCAGACGTGTATTCACGAGTAGATATCGAAGTATTTTAAGCATAAGTTATTCATATTATATGCAACAAAAATCAATGTAATTCTCTCATATTTAAGCCTCTATATTCTGAATTCTTACTACTATCAAATTATTGGAAGGTATATAGGCTACATATTTTGCCTATAGCAGGCGTGCAAATGCTCTCTTACTCACACTCACCCAATTTTAATTCAATGTGACAGGATTTGACCCAACTATTTATCTTTTATATCTCCTGTCTTTTTTTTTTTTGGTCTTTTTTTTTTCCTCGAAGTATAACGGTGTATTATCTTTTGCACAGAAGTAGACCAACTTTTGGGTCCTCTTTAAGAAAAGTAGATTAATATTTTGAGTTTAAAAGCCATAGAATAAGTGATGGGAGGGGCCTCGAAATTTTCGAAATTTGCATTTGTGTTTGGAGATGATGAACAGTCTTTCTTCTTTGGGTTTTTTTGTAGGGGTAGTGTATGGGAGGATGAGTGTGTGTGTGTATGTGTGGATGTGTGAAGTGTGTTGGTTACCGCCTTCATTCCTGCTGTTCTTTAATCATCCTCATGTTTATTCATAGATTGTTTCGTAGCTATAGCAGTTGTGATTACGGGTCATCGGTTACCATTATAGTATTTCTCATTTCTGCATTTCCTATTTCTCTGCAGGCAAAGACTTTTAATAGTATCAAGACAGATTACTCTCACTTACTTCCGTAGTACATTCGGCAGACGTAAATTGCTGTGTTAAAAAATAGACTCGGAAAAATACGTTCGCCATAGGTATAACACGTGAAAAGATGTCTCATTTTTTCTTGATATTTCATATCTTGCTCTATCTTTTTCAAGTCTGATTTTTGCATGAGAGAAAGGATGGATAGTTCAAAAAACATTTATTGAACCTTTATTATCAATAAATGCCACTGTGAATCCCCGGGATCATGCCTGCTTTTTGACATGATCATCTGCCATAGGGTTAACACGTGAAAACATGGATTTTAAGAATGATTATAGTTCCTTTGGTATTTCCTTGAATTTCATGTAAATGTGGCTTACATGTAATTTGAGACTCTGAACAAGATTAATGATGGCTCAAAAAGTGGAAGGGACCCCACATAAATCCCCGGGAATATGCATGCTTTTGGCCTTCCAGCTCCCATAGGTTAACACACAAAAACAGGGATTTTTGAATGATTATAATTCCCCCAGAATTAAATTAAAATTTTGAAAAATGAGACTTAAATAAAATTTAAAGCTCTGAAAATGTATGATTAAGTCTCAACTATTCGAACAGACCCCGCATAAATCCCAGGGAATATGCATGCTTTTGACCCCCAAAAAGTCTCGCCTGCCATAGGTTTACACGCGAAAACAAGGAATTTTAGGATGATTATAATTCCCATAGTTTTTATTTGAAAATATAAAAACTGTGATTTACATGTAATTTGAGGCTTTGAACAAGCTTACTGAAGGCTCAAAAAATTGAAAAGACCCCACAAAATCCCGGGAATATGCATGCTTTTGACCAAAAAAGTCTCGCCTGCCATAGGTTTACACGCGAAAACAAGGAATATTAGGATGATTATAAATCCCATAGTTTTTATTTGAAAATATAAAAACTGTGATTTAAATGAAATTTAAAGCTCTGAAAATGTATAATTAAGGCTCAATGAGTCCAGTAAACCCCCCATAAATCCCCGGGAATATGCATGCTTTTGGCCTTCCAGCTCCCATAGGTTAACACATGAAAAGAGGGATTTTGAAATGATTTTAATTCCCCTAGTATTTATTTGAAATTATGAAAAAATGTAATTCACATGAAATTTAAAGCTCTGAAAGTGTATAATTAAGGCTCAATGAGTCCAGTAAACCCCCATAAATCCCCGGAATATGCATGCTTTTGGCCTTCCAGCTCCCATAGGTTAACACATGAAAAGAGGGATTTTGAAATGATTTTAATTCCCCTAGTATTTATTTGAAATTATGAAAAATGTAATTCACATGAAATTTAAAGCTCTGAAAGTGTATAATTAAGGCTCAATGAGTCCAGTAAACCCCCCATAAATCCCCGGGATATGCATGCTTTTGGCCTTCCAGCTCCCATAGGTTAACACATGAAAAGAGGGATTTTGAAATAACTTTAATTCCCCTAGTATTTATTTGAAATTATGAAAATGTAATTTACATGAAATTTAAAGCTCTGAAAGTGTATAATTAAGGCTCGATGAGTCATTTAAACCCCGCATAAATCCCCGGGAATATGCATGCTTTTGACCAAAAAAAAATTTGTCATATAACACGTGAAACGGTTTGTTGTTATTGATGACGTAATGTGGGCGTGTAGTATCGATCACGTGAGATCACGACATCCAATGAGATCGTGCGCTAGCAGACGACCATGTAGCAGACGTATGTCCGCCCGCCCAGGGGCCCAGCCTAGCCGGTATTAGAAGAAACTCTCACTAAATTCCAGTTCACTATTATATTTCTAATGTACCAGAGGCAAAATTCAATGTATTAAATTCATAAATTCATATAATCAATGTTCTACCACCGAATTACGCTTAGCCAAAATGACTGATGTGAGATCTTGCAATCAGCATGAAATAGCTGAGCTGAATAGCGACCGACAAGGTGTCTAGCTCTAGCTAGGCTAGGTCTACCCCTCTGCGATCCCGATCGAGGTGGTGACGTTGCCGATGGAACTCTGTCAGTTTGCCAAAGGTGTTCTCCTCAAACTTCGCTCATCAAAGTTTTTTACTTGCTGATCGTCGTTTACTTTAAATTGGCTTCAGCCAACGAGACCGACAATGTAGTGGGAGGGGGCTTCTGAACCCTATTATGGATATGAGTCTGACACTGACAGTCCATGACAGGGGCGAATGCAGGACGTAGTAAACAAAAAAGGGGGCACAAATGCAGGGCTGTCAACTTTTTGGAACTGCTAGAAGGAGATTCGTATTTTTTTTCTTCTCACCATTCCTCCAAAAGTTGCTCCGTGGGGGGGGGGGGGGGACGAGAATTTTTTTCGCCAGTCCTCGAAAAGTTGCTCAGTGGGGGGGGGGGGGGTGAAAATAATTTTTTTTTTCTTCTCGCCGGCCCTCCAAAACAATAAAAAAGGGGGCCCGGGGGACAATGATGTATGACTTTCTTTAAAAAGGGGGAGGGGGCATGGGCCGGGATTGCGCCCCCCCCCCCTAAATCCGCCACTCGTCCATGACCGGACTGTCACGTCAGTCTTGCGGGGTGGGCTTTTTTACAAGTTTTCTCGGAGGTTTAATAGACCAACATTGTTAGCCTCGTAGGCTCCCAAACTAATGGTGCTCGATCCGGTTTTATTTACATTTTATAAGCCAGAGTCCGTGTATACCTGTAGTTTGTAGTTCAAAAGAATGTAATTCCTATTCCAGGGTGGATCCAGGATTTTGTAGAGTAGGGGGCACAGAGCCGAAAAGTACACAATTAAAAGAGGCAATTTTTTTTATTGTGTACTTAAGGTATGCCAGTTGGGTTCCAAAAAGGGGGCGCGGTCGATTCGCCCCCCCCCCCCCCCTGGACCCGCGCCTGCTATTCTGTCATGGATGTGAAGAATGGGATTGCATGGTGTTGGTGGTCGAACTCATTAAATTGAACGATTGAAGGAAAAAAAAAACAATAAGAGATCATTATTTTGTCCTCATTTCTATTGGAGTCATTTTTATAGATCGGTTGTAAGAGAGAATAAGAGAATAAGAGATTATTAGAAAATGAAAGACTGTGAGAGGGGGAGGGAAGGGAAAGAGAGAGAGAGAGAGAGAGAGAGAGACAAAGGGGGCTGGGGCAAAAGGAATGGGATATTCCTACAAAGACAGAATAGGACTGGTAATAAATAAATTATATCATCAGCTGCTATTGTTGGTTACTAGTTAATTCAATTCAAAATAGCCCTATACTGTTTTCTTCGCCTGTTGTCTCAAACTGCTACAGCAGAATATTACAAATAACTTACTGCAAGTTATTTTTATTGGTGGAGTATCCAGGAATGCAGGGGAGGGGGGGGGGGGCTCACACCTGACGAACAAAAAATCATCAGATGCTGTCTATTCTGAATTTTCAGACAAGCAAGGGAAAAAAGTCACATTTTTCATGTTCCTTCTGTGCCGGGGGGGGGGGGCACACAATTCCTTTCATTCGATGTGTAACTAAGATATGTCAGATTTGGTTTTGGCTGGCACGTAGGGCACGTGCATTCCTGGATACGCCACCAATAAAAATAAGAGAATCTTGGATACGCCACTCTTAATTAATCTTTGTATTTAAGGAATTGCTCGCATGCAATCTCATTTTAATAAAGCCTTTTCTGTCTTGACTTTTAACATAAGGCCATAGATTTACATTATACGTCTATAATCCCTAAAATTTACAGAAATCATGATATCAAATGAAATATTCTGATTTAGAAAAATAAAGATAGCATTTTATTTATTTATTTTTATTTTTTTTTTTAAATACTTTTCTCGACATTCCCGTCAGATATCGCAGTGTTTGCTCATATAGAGCTTAATATCAGGGAACATGTTTGGACCATTCCCCCCCCCCCCCCCCCCATCATCATCAAATTAACAGAAATTTCACAGCAAATAACTTTAACAAAAATACAAACATCTCTCCTAGCTCCCCCTCGCAACTCTCTCCCTCTCCTCCATGGTGCAGTTAGAGTATGTTGATTCCTATCTGTTTTGGGACATAAGTTTGTATTTGAAGGGACAATATCAAGATTATGCCCTTTACGGCTTTACCAAAAGCGATGTACAGAAAAAGAAGAAAAAAATAAAGGAAATAAAAAATACAAACATCTTGATAAAGACTATAACCTTCCCTCTCGGCCGATCGATATGTACCACAATATATACGCGTGCTTTATTTCGGGACTGAGCACTCTTCGTATTTAAACTCTTTGCTGCAGGTGTATATGCATTGCAAGCGCTGGAAAAGTTGTTTTAGCAATACCCATTTGATATGGAGGGCTTAAACTTTATTTCACTAAATGTGAGGGGCATGAGGGATAGAAGTAAAAGGGAAACAATTTTAGGATGGGTACAAAATGAGAAAAGGGGATGTAGTTATGCTACAGGAAACTTACAGTACGTACGACATTGAGGAAAAGTGGAGAAAGGAATGGGGAGGGCAGGTTTTTTACAGCCATGGTTCTAATCATAGTAAAGGTGTACTTATTCTGTTAAAACCAGGACTGAATTTTAAGCTTGATCAAGTAGTTAAAGATGACGATGGGCGTTTCGTGCTTTTGAAAGGGGATTTATTAGGGTATAAACTGCTGTTGGGAAATGTTTATCTTCCAACTAGGGAAAAGGTACAGCAACAAATAACCTTTTTAGAACATTTGGACAAGTGTATTTCAAACTTGTATTCTCAAAATTACTCAATTGTTTTAGGGGGAGATTTTAACGTAATATTAAACAAAGAACTGGATTACATGGGAACTAGTGTGAAGGTTAAAACAAATTTTGTGAACAAATTAGAAATGTTTTAAAGTAAACTTGAATTAATTGATATATGGAGGAAACAAAACCCAACGACAAAGAAATTTACTTTTAGACAGAATACTCCACTTGTGCAAAGTCGTCTTGACTACTGGTTTATTTTAAAAAATTTGGAAAGTAAAATAAATACATGTGATATTATAACTTCAATTGCCCCTGACCATTCGGGAATCTTTTTAGAACTGAAACCATTACGAGGTAATGAAATGCATGGAAAATCATATTGGAAATTTAATAAAAGTTTATGTTTAGATAAAGACTTTGTACAGGGGATGTGTGAGGAAATCAGAGTGGTGGAAATAAAGTAGAATTCAATAATATATCTTCATTTTGGGACTTTCTTCAAATGAAAATGAGAAATTATGCTTCGAATTACGCTAGGAAGAAATCGAAAGAAAGGAGACACAATATACAACAACTTGAAAAAGAAATAATATCACCAGAGGAAGATCTTGTCCTCTCTCCCAATAGTTCCTCAGTTATCAAAAATATAGAAGCTAAAAAAAGTCAGCTAAAGAAATTATATAATATGTCCGTAGATGGACTCAAGGTCAGGTCAAGAGCTGTTTGGTATGAAGATGGTGAACATAATAAAGAGTACTTTGAGCAGTTACATCGTTCTAATAAAAAGAAAACTCAAATAAGGGAACTGGTCAGTGATAATGGGGAAGTAGTGACAGACATGAAAACAGTATTGCAAATACTGAGAGGCTTTTATAAAAATTTGTATTCAGAAAAGTTAGATGTGGAGGCTGATTTAAAAGATGATAGTATGTTTTATAAATATTTACCGCGCCTAAGCGTCGAAAGTAAGAACACGTGTGAAGGAAAAATTACCAGAGAAGAATGTTATAAAGCACTAACAAGTATGAAAATTAATAAATCCCCTGGTAATGATGGGTTTACGGTAGAATTTTATCTCACATTTTGGCCGCAGTTAGGAGGGTTACTGGTTGATGTTTTCAATGAAGCATTTGAAAAAGGTTGTTTATCGACTTCTCAGAAACAAGGTGTAATAACATTAATTGAAAAAGACGGTAAGGATCCTTTATATGCTAAAAATTATAGACCAATTACGCTGTTGAACACCGACTATAAGATAATATCAAAGGTAATGGCAAAACGAATAAAGGACGTCCTAAATGATGTTATTTCTGCTGATCAAGTAGGCTATATAAATGGTAGACATATTGGTGAAGCTATACGTTTGATAGATGATGTAATTTTTCACTGTAATAACCATTGTGAGGAAGACATTTTCCTTATAGCAGTCGATTTTCAAAAGGCTTTTGACTCTGTCTCACACAAATTTCTTTTCAAAGCATTGGAATTATTTGGGTTTGGACAGTATTTTTGTTCTTGGGTTAAAACCATGTATAATGGAATTAGTAGTTGCGTTATGAATGGAGGCTTCTCTACAGGTTATTTTTATATTAACAGAGGGGTAAGGCAGGGGGACCCGCTTTCACCGTATTTGTTTTTGCTAGTTATAGAAACTATGGGTCATGCCCTTAGAAATGACAGTGCTATTAAAGGAGTGGAATTCGATAATTCTGAAATTCGACAAATTCTGTATGCCGATGACATGACATTGTTTGTAAGGAATGAATCATCGATTAAAAGAATACAAGATATATTCCTAGCTTTCTATAAATTAAGTGGTTTAAAGGTTAACATTGAAAAAACCAATGTAATGAGAATAGATAAAATAGAAGAGAGTCGGGAACATTACCTTTCGGTAATATTGTAACGGAAATGAAGATTTTAGGCGTATATTTTTGCCTGGATGCAATGAGAATGGAAGATTTGAATTATAAAGAAATTTTGAGTAGAATTAAAAGACTTTTGGGGTGGTGGAAACAGAGAGATTTAACAGTGATGGGGAAAGTACATTTGCTCAAAACATATGCCTTGTCAAAATTAAACTACGTTTCGTCGTCATTAGTTGTTCCAAGGTGGGCAGGAATAGAAATTAAGAAAATTTGCTTTGATTTCATATGGAATGGAAAAGATAGAATTAAAGAGATATTTGTTATCAAGACTACAGGGATGGTGGCTTAAGGATGATAGATTTTGATTTATTTGTGAAAACCCAAAGGGTAATGTGGTTAAAACGATTACTTTATGGGGAAACAAATATGGGCTGGAAACTTTATTTTGATTACATCTTTAGAAAAGTGGGTGGAAGGTTTATCTCGCTTTGTAATTATGATATTAAGTTATTGAATCTGAAAGCCCCGCAGTTTTATTTAGAGATTTTAAAGGCTTGGCAAGATATTGAGGAAAACAGGAATTTTGCAGGAAAAGTCAATCCAAATATTTTTAATAATAAAAACTACCTTTGGAGAGGTAAAATGATTTTTGATGAAGATTTGTTTAAAAAGAATATTTACCTAGTCGATCACATTCTTGAGAGAGAACAGGTGAAAACAATAAATTATTTTCATAGACTGGGCTTGAGTGCTGAAAATATTATGGAAATTTGGAAGATAAGTGATGTCGTTTTGAAAAGCGAAAAATATAAAGGGAACTTCCAGGATTTATGCTCAAATGACGTAGACAATTCTTTGAAGATTTTTGGAAAAGTTATTTTACTGAAAGATGTACCATCTAGAAAGGTTTACGAAAACTTTGTAACAAATCTCCAGCACCTGTATACTTTACGAATAAAAGATGATCACAACCATTTTGATTTTTCAGAAAAAAAAATTTCACAAATATTCATAAGACTTAGAACTACAACAATTTTACCGAAAGTCAGGGAATTTCAGTATAAATTACTCCATGGTGCAATATACACCAATGAACATCTTTTCAAATTTGGGTTTGTTGATAACAACTACTGTTCATTCTGCAAGCATAAACCGGAATCATACGAACACCTATTTTGGGTTTGTCGTGATGTAAAGGCCTTATGGCAAATAGTTATTGAAAAACTAGGTTTAGCAAATCTTCGGAAGGCAGAGTGGAAAGAAATACACGTGGGAATTACTGGATCCGACCCTGAAATTAAATTTTGCAATACTGTGATTTTCTTAATGAAATATATTATTTTCAAAACAAGGTCAGAGGGGAGAGTTCCTACTCAAGAAAGATGTTTTCAAATTTTGTTAGAATATCAAAATGAGGAAAAAGTAATAGCTATTAAAAGGAATAAGTTAGATAAGCATTTGTTAAAATGGGAGAGATTGCACCGATATGGCAGGACTGGGGGCGATATCCAGGGGTAAGGAGAGAGAGAGAGAGAGAGAGAGAGAGAGAGAGAGAGAGAGAGGGAGTGAGGGGGTTGAAAGAGAGAATTTGTGAATGTGTGTAGCGTAGGGTGTCTGTGTGTGTGTTGCGGCTGTTTTTGTTTTTGTTTTTGTTTTTTTAAGGAGGGTGGGGGTTAGGGGAGGTCAAAGGGGTAGGTTTTTGGTAAAGAAGAAAGATTTCACTCAAATTTTTTTTTTCTTATAAAAAATTGTTTAAGGTTTTTTTTTTCTCTCTGATGTTTAACATGTTTAATTCATTGAAACAGTTTTAGTGATGATTAATTGTATTTCTGGTAATGAATTTCAGTGTGTCAAGCCTTATCTTCTATTGTTCATATGATCATGTAAGTCACTGAAATATTTTAGTTGTGATATTTATTGTATTTCTGTTATGTAATTCAATGAAAATAATTTTGTAAAAGAAAAAAAAATCCATGTATTATTGAGTGAAATCAAAATAAAGATCATTGGAAAAAAAAAAAGACTGAAAAACAAAAACAAAACAAAAAATTAATCAGATATGATTATTTACGTCTGGGGACCGACCTTTAACGTCACCATCCGAAAGACGTGACTCAGTCTCGAACAGTGGCGTATCTAGGGGGGCAGAGGGGGCATGTGCCCCTGGTGGCACTTGAAGGGGGCGCAAAAAACGCAAAAGAGAGAAAGAACAGAGGGAGGAATACAAGAAAATGTATTGTCTCGAGGGTTATTTACGCCCCAAAGGCGTAAGAAATGGTGTTTTATAGGGTTTAAAATGCGAAAAATTTTCTAAAGCTCGGTCGCTTTGCTCACTCGCATAATTATGTTCATGATCTAGCTTTTTCGCGCTCCAATGGCGTTTTTAAAGTATTAACCATTAATTGACTCTAGTTGTTTTGCCCGCCCCCCCCCCACCCCGCATAAGGTAGGAGCTTGTTAGATTTTGCGCCCCCATATGGGATATAAGTGCATAAAAAGCACTTTCATAGTATAGAACATTCGAAAGAAATTTAATAAATTGTCTTGCAATTGCCTTGCTAAATTCCTCAAATGTATTTCTTCAGGGTTTTCATTCATTTTACGCCCCCAAAATAGGAATGTTCAAAACAAAACAAACAAACAAAAAAAAATATATATATATATATATATATATATATTGCTAGGTCGCTGTATTCCCTTGAATCTTTTTTTTTTCTTAGGATAAAATACATAAGCAATTTAGGATTTTGTATAAGGGGGCACACATATGCAGGATTGTCAACTTTGGGAAAGTACTTGGAGGGAGAACCGTATTTTTTTTCTTTTGGTTTGTTTTTTGTTTTTTTGTTTTTTGTTTTGGTCTTGCCAGCCCAGGCCTCCAAAAGTCGCTCATTGGGGGTATGGGATCCAGTTACCCCTCCATCATTCTCTGACAAGAAAAAAAAAGTTTTCCGTTCTAAAAGGGGGGCACAATAAAAAAAAATGGGGGCACAATGCATAGTTTTCTTTCAAAAGGGGGGGGCACGGGCCAGGATTGCCCCCCCCCCCATCCCCTAAATACGCCACTGCCCTCGCTTATTATATAAATAATTCATCATTGTGCATCAACACACATTTTCACGTAGTGCTATCATTTCTAAATTAAAAACGCTCATTAATCTGAGTTTGGGTATGGGGGGGGGGGGGCGTAGATTTGAAAGTTTGCCCCGGGCGCCAGAATACTGGTACATATAGATACGCCATTAATTAATCTCGAACCAGGGTACTGTCCGCTGAATCAGTTTATAAGGCGTTTATAAGGCGCACGCCACAGCGCCCAGTGGGTGAATTCAAGTTCGGTTTTGAAAGCTGGTGTTGGTGTTGGGGCAAAACTAGCACCAGCCACAACACCGAACCTGAAATAAAGCTTGTGCTGGTATTGACTTGACTAGGTGTTGAGCCATCAATAATGTGATTGGTATTATTCTTATAAATCCAAATTCGGTGTTGGGGCTAGAATAAGCAGCCCAATTCACGCTCTCAACACCAACACCAACACCAACACCAACACCGAACTTGAAATAACTCAGTGTGCACCACAGAACTCCTAAAGACGTCTTTAGGAGTTCTGTGGTCAGGCTGTCTGTGGTATGTGTGTGTGTGTGCGCGCGCGCGTGTGTGTGTGTGTGCGTGTGTGTGTAAGTGTGCAGGAGTAAGTGAAATTAGCAATAAAGGAAACTCTTGTTGCACAGAGTAGATCATACATCCAAAATAATACCGATTTCCTACGTCGTATAACAAGAATCAATGGCTAGGATCCCCTATCAGACAACACCATTTTAGTTTCCTCTGATGTTTCATCCTTATACACCAACATACATCACAACGAAGGCCTAATTGCTTGCTCCAAGGCTCTCGATACATCACACAAAACCCTCCCATACGTCAGTTAGTTCGCCCATTGGAACTGGTCCTAAATCTCAACAGTTTCTGCCTCCAAGTCGAAGGAATGGCCTTGGGGACTTCATGGCCGACCTAGAAAGCAAACTACTAGGGGTCTCCCCCTAAAACCACTACGCCAGTCTTGACGCAGATATACATAGAGATGATGTGAACCGTCTATGGACCGGAAAATCACGAATCCCTGCAAGGCTTCATCAACTATGCAAATTCCTTTCACCCGTCCATAGAATTTACTTTCGAGTCTTCCCCACATCAGGTCCCGTTCTTAGACTCTCTAATTACCAACTCCACACAGGGGCGGCGGAGCGTCTTTCTAAGGGGGGGGGCACCAGCAAAAAGGGCACTTTTGGGGAAAAAGGTGCACCTACAAGAGGTGAACATAAAGCGAAAAAGGACCATTTTGTGACATTGGTACTACCCTACAGTCTAATTAACATGATTAATACATTATCAAACATGATCTTCCTTTTTATTGTGGTTCTGGACACCAGTTCAGCTTACCCAATTAGCAGTTGTGTGTGCTGGTCTAATGATTTATGTGCGAGCAAGCGAAGCGAGCCAGCAAACAGTTTTCAGACTTTTTTTATATGCTGTAGTCATTTGGTTGTGCATTATTTACAGCCATATAATGAAAATAACAACAGCAAATTAATTTGGGGAATGTCGAATGATCTTTTAATTCGTATATTAACCCTGTCGTTTTTCTTTAGGATTACATCGAAATCAATATACTTTATACTTATCTGCTTGATTTCATTATATACTATAAGAGCTAGCGAGCGTAGTCATGGTAGTGAGCGATTTTGGGGGGAATTTTCAAAAAATATTGCCTTTACTTAGTGTAAATTATAGGCACATTCCAGCGAGCGGAATGAGAAATCCTTGGCGGGGGAGGGGGGGGGGGAGATTGGGTAGGCATTATGCTCCTCTTGCCTCCAGCTCTACTGCCTTACATTGTAGTTGTAGTAATATGGATACCTGTTACTACAAAAAGCCGCACAGATTCTCTGAAGCTATCAGAAGTATATTTCACAAACATCGCTCAGTCCTTCACCAGAACAAAGGGTAGTACATGTCCACTGACCCATATGGTGTGTCAAGTGAGTTCCAGAGTTGGGGTCCAGTATACAGCGCGTATAAAAAGTATACCCAACTTTGGTAGCTTCTAATTAAAAAGTTATAACCTCTATAGGCTTAAAATTTATTTTATAGTAAAGAGCAACTTATATTCTGTCAAATGATATTTTTATTTATAACCGTACTGCAACGGATGACTGAGCAGCTGGCTTTAAAAAGTATTGTCAAAGTCCCCTTGTACCAAGTTTGGACTGAAGCAACGAATGTGGGTCAAAACCAATTATGCATATATTATTCCAGTTTGAAAATAATTGCTCAGTTATTTCAATTGATTTTGTGCATATTTGAATAGAGAAGGTGTTAATGTCAACTCATATTAAATAATAGGCTTATTACAAGCATAATTTATGATATTTTCTTTGCCATGATGACACTATCTCGGTTTCATCCGCATCCCTTATTTAAGGAAAGCCTTTTTATTGAGTCATTCAAAATGGACAAAGTGTATTTGGGAAGCTACCTTTTTTTTTTAGGAAAGTCTACTATCAATTACTTTGATAATTCTCAACACACGTATCTTTCCTTATATCTTTTCAGTCTTAAAGTCAGCAAACCTTATGCAGGTGAAATGGTGCAATGCAGCGAGTTTTTAGTTATCAACTCTGATCAATGAGACAAGAAGTTAGAAGGCTATTAAAATAAATTGAGATCATCATATGGATTGAAACAAGGTCATGTCAAAGCTTAGATACCCTGGATGGCTTTGAACAATAAAGCATTGAAGCACGAAAGAGAATTCAACTTTTAAAAGGTTTTTAGTCTGAAGTAAGACATTCGTATTGCTCGACCCAAATTCTTTGCATCTGCCCAAACTTAGCAGTCAGACCCAACTTCGGAAAACCGAGCACAGGTATATACTCCGAAAACGGCGTATAGTATAGAGCCCTCATCGTTCAGTGCGAAGCAGTGTGTGCAAAAGGAATTGGGAAAATCTTGCAAAGCCAACCTGCCAACGATATATATATTTTTAAAATTAATGATGCGTGTCAAATATCTTCAAATCCCTTGAATAATTCGTCATATGAAATGACTTTTAAATGACATACATTTTGAAATAAATATATCCGCAGCATTATTTTAGAAAAATATATGATCAAGAGCAGGTCGACATGGCACGATTTCCCACATGTCTTTTGTACACACTGTCTCGCACTGAACGATGAGGGCTCTATAATCACCTTGCTTCATACGCCGTTTTCAGAGTATATACCTGTGCTCGGTTTTCCGAAGTTGGGTCTGACTGCTTGGTATACAAGGAGATTTTGACGGCACTTTAAATAAAAACGCTTGTGCTCAGTCATCCGTTGCAGAAAAGTCATGAATGAGATATCATTAGACAGAAAACAAGTTACTCTTTGCCTTGAAATATTTCAAGATCACATTGGTTATAACTTTTTAATTAGAGGCTATCAAAGTTGGGTATACTTTTTTTTTTGATACGCACTGTATATGAATCTTTTTTGTCAAATAAGCTTTTTTGTACGTCATGTACGTGGAGGGTGAAATTTTTTTGACTGTCTGGTTGGATATATGTGAATGTCGTTGTTTTTAAGAAACATTTGCTGTAGTGCTTTTGGTAGGTCATTTCTGTCAGGAGGATACATTGAATTTCCAAGATTGTAGGAGCATAACTCGTATATTTTAGGGATTTATATTACATTCAAGGACCAATAAATTGGTGTGTGCCCGGTACTCTTGTTGAACGTTGCTAAATTTCTCTAATGTGATTCTTTTCTTGGTTAATTTTAAGCTCCGAATAGAAGAGGAAATTAATGGAATAGCGTTTTCCAGTGTTCAGTATTTGAAAGAAACTCCAAGGCTCGGTTGCTGTGCTCTCTTGCGACTTTGTTGAAAGGGTGAAATGCATAAAATTTGCGTTTTTGAGGGGTGAAAATAGAAAAATTTCTACCTCTCGGTACTGTCGCTTTGCTCTCTCACTTATATTCAATCAAAATTTCTCTACCAACATCGGGATAAGGGCATAAGAATTGATTTTTGTTCATTTTTACAAAGTCCTGTAATTTCTTAATTTAAAGGAAAAAATATGGAAATACATTATGATTTGTACTTTTGAGCTCATAAGTTTAGGTGTAGGGGAGCAGTTTTATTGTTCACCTTTGGCGCCACAATCCCTACATGCGCCACTAGATACTATTCATGCTATTTAAGTTTTGTTGCGTAAAAAAGGAAAAGGTTTCAAAAGGGTTTGCTTTATCTTTATACTCAATAGACCTGTTCACAAATATATTCAAACCGTATATGCATACTTTTAAAACAAAGGTTGTTCTTGACAACCTGAAAGCTTTCAGAGGCTTGTCAGACATAGCAACAAATAATATATGCAAACTGGATTCCAAGTATTGTAGTTCATTCATAATAACAGGTTAATGGAATACCTCATTACTAGCTCCCCAGGAAAGAAACGTCCATAAATTTGAATAACTTTGTGAACAGGTCTATTAAAAGACAAGACAAAACAGATATTTCAAAGAGACTCAGGAATAATTTTCAGGTGGAAAAATGAATGAACTATCTCATCATTATTTTAGTAGAGCTGAAGCATCCATTAATTTGAATGCAATTCGTAAACAGTGAATTGATCACCATTCTTATAATACCATGTACATGTAGGTATATAGCTTCCGAGCTGAGCTCGTTCAAAATGCTGTAAACCGATTTGAAAGGAACGAGAATGTAATTGTAACATAACAAAGCTAGGACTCTCGGTAAAGGAATTCAGGGGGACGCCCTGAAAAGATCGAATTGGATTGGTTCGTCTGCTCGAACCACGTGATGTCTTTTTAATTGCCCATTCACAGAAACCTCTGAAGAATATCGGGGAGAAGTTACGTGCAAGATTGCAAACCGTAACTCTTTCCACTCACTCTGCTAGACATTGTCGTAGACACGTCGTTTTGGAGGTTACTTAGCTTTTGCTTCGTTTCGTGGACTTTCTTCGTTGCTTCGGTTAGTTCTAACTTCACCTGTTGAATGATGGCTAACCAGTACGGACTGAACTGCGCCGAGTACACCCGTGAGGGTTCCCGGTGCAAGCGGAAGGCACCCCCAGCCTTGGATGCATTCCGGTGCTGGCAACACGAAATGTAAGTGAAGAGTACTTTTTTTAATTTACCTAGCATGGATCTCAGGTATCATAAGTATGATCAATTATTTCCCCTTTTTTTTCATAGGATAATCATGGCTTTGTTTAGTATCATTAAAAAGTATGTTTCCTCTTTTAAAATGATACCCCATTTGATATGATTTTGCAGTCACGGAATGTGCAGCAAATCAAAATAAGGACAAGGTCAAAAGTGAAAAGTTGCAAAATGCTCTGCTTTTCTTTGGCTGTGCATTCTTCTTTCTTTGAAGAGTTGTAAGCCTACTCTGTTGCACTCACACTTATGCCAGGTTATTGACTCTGTTGAGCAAAATACACACTGTACTGAAAGAAACATGCATGAAGTCGAACAAACATGCAACCACTAAACCAATTATGCGTTTTTGCGTTTTTGCACCACTCCGTCAACTTCGTTCAGCCAACACCCAACTTCTTCATATCCCACGTTCACGGCACTCATGGGGAAGGTGATCATTTTCAAGTTCTGACCCAGAACTGTGGAATACACTCCCTCCTCAACTTCGAAACGAGAACACATATTCACAGTTCAAAACTCAGTTAAAAACCTATCTGTTCCCAACTTCTTAATTTTATAACAATTATGTTTAACCACGTATTATTTCTTGAATTAGTATCTAAATGTACTATTGATTTTATGAATTTAATATTTCTGTAAAAATTACTTGTTAAAATTTTGTTTCAAACTTATTATGCCAAGATTTGTTTTCAAACTTATTTGCCAGATTTTCTTCCAAAATTATGTTACTTTGCATTTTATGTTGAATTTACTTATTTACATGTATGCCCACAATTACACCATACCTCACAGTAGCGCCAGGAGTGTCAAATTTGACAGACATGGCGCGGTATAAATGTTCACTATTATTATTTTTACTCATACAGCAGCACTTCATTTCTCTTGAATTCATCTCCGTAAATAATAATGTAGCACTGGACGAATATCAGTCTTACAATAATTAAAAAACAAGCACGAGAGAAACTTCACTCAGCTTAAATTCAAATTTTTTCATGTTTGAAACTTGGACAGTGAATGAATTTCATTTCAGGATTCTTTGGAATTTAGCATTCATGTCAAAGAAAGAAGAGTATTCTGCATGACAGTACAAGAGATTTTAATAATACCAGAGCATTTTGCAACTTTTCACTTTTGACCCTGCTCCTTATTCTAATGTACTGCTCATTCCCACTCAAACACATACGAAGTTCTTAAGTCATTCCATGACTGTGCAATCATACCAGATAAGGCATCATCTTAGAGAGGAATAAATGCACTTTCTAATGATACTAAACAAAGCGATGATTATGCCATGACCAAAGAGATATAATCGATCAAACTTGATTTTCCTAACTTTTTTGAGGGGTTTATAACAGAATATTGCACATAACTATTATCGTTGACGAAATCAACTTTTTACTATTAATGAGATGTCAAAATGTTAATGAATAAATAAAATGTTTAAAGCCTTCTGCTCTCTGTTATCCTGTATAGCTAATTTGTCATAATTATCTTTATTTACAGCCGGCCAGCCCGGGTTCGATGCTGTGCGCAGATTGAACCCCCTAGAGATCGCAGACGCTGTACCCGGCGCGGCCTTCATACGCTCGAAGGAGACGCCGGCGACGAACTCTACTGCACGCAACACGGTATGTACATGAATTGCGCCATAAAATTTTACTTTCCCGAAGATATCCTTACCATGTATAGATTTTTATAAATAGTAAAAAACAAAACAAAACAAAACAAAACAAACAAAACAACAAAACAACACAAAACGAATTCATAATATTTTTTCTTCTATTTTAAGGATGATATGATATCTGATTTCATGCCAGATTCTTCAATAGGATCTTTATCATCTTGGTCAAGTGAAATTTTCAGGCTGTTTTTGGCCTGCAGTCTTGCTCCTTTCCTGCACACAATATGTGCTAGAGATCACACCTCTCTTTGGGAGGCAATTCTCTGTGGTTTGAAGGTATGGAGTGTGAGGTCATCTATAATAACCTAGCACAGATGCACTCTAAAAACTAAAGTGTTAAATCACCATTTAAAAGGGCCGAGGAGTGACAATTTTTTTCAATTTGGTAGATCAACTCTTTTAAACTGCTGGATTCAGCCTTTATAGTGTTGTATCCAGCATGTTAAAAGTGTTAATCTACAATTTTGAAAAAGTTGTCACTACTCGGCCCTTTTAAATGGTGATTTAACACTTTAGTTTCTAAAGTGTGTAAGTGATTCCCGGGGAATAGACGTATTTAAAAAAAAGTTTGAACTGAGGGCGTCTGGGGAGGGCTGATGGGCTTCCCGAAATCAAATTATTACAGAACAAAGGAAACCCCTCCCCCTTTCTGAATCCGCCTTGTCTACTTATTCACCTGCCAATGCTTCTACAACCTTCAAAACAGGTATGGTCATGTGATGACAATGTATTATTAAAGATGAATAATATTTCAATTATTTTGATTTTATTACAGTCAACAAGTTGCACCGCGAGCACGGTCGTGCGGAGGTCGTTCTGCTTACCGTCAGCAGCAGGAGGAGAGGCGGAGACGGGAGGAGGAGCGTGAGCAACTTCACCCGAGACGGAGGTCACCACGTCTAGTGGCTCGAGACATCGCAGCTGCAGCCGCCGCTCAGCTCGAAGCGCAAGCTGGTAGAGAACAGCGTCGTGCAGCCAATCGGGCAAACCAGAACCTGCGGAGGTCGGCAAGGCGAGGCGGTGTGTGATCGTAGCCTGGAGTGAGTAAATTTCTTGAACATAAAGTAAACCAATCGATAATAAATTCTTGGATGTTTATTCCACCCAGCAAACTCATCTAGCATATGTCATGTCTACGTCGTCGCGTAAAAAAGACCAACCCCCTTAAAAGGAAAAAAAGATTTGAAGAAATTCATTTTAAAGAAAAATAAAACTTGACCCTTTTTTGTCACCCAGCACAAAATATCCCGCATCCGCACTCAGACTTTCTCAAAGATGTATCTCTGCAAATACTGACCTCATCGTACTTGCTCTTTACGCTGTGGTCAAAAAGATTTTTGCTAGAGGTCAATAACTGACACTGAAATATATATCAACTTGGCAAATTATTTTACCGTAGACCTACATCTAAAATTTCACAAAGCTTTTCTGATTTGCCACAAATAGTAACTGGCTCAAAGATATTGTTCAATTGAAATAAGATTGAAATAATCATGTTTGCAAATAGCAATTATAGAACTTTAACGAATCAATAATCCGTAAAAGATTGCTCCCTTGAAAACTGAAGGACATAGTCATGATAATCGTATATTGAAAAAATTATTCTTATCTAGTGTTGCACATATTGTTAAAAAAAAATGAAAAAAAAAATGAGACGAGTATTCCGAAAACGATTTTAAAAACATTCTAACAACTATGTTGAATATCTTAATCAAAAGGTTTTATACTAGGCTTATGCTATAGCTGCTCTTGAATAATGTTTGAAATTGTTAAGCCTTTTTTTTTGTTCATCATTTTCGGCAAGTTGATACAATGTATTTTATAAATCATATATGTTTCTATTTCAGACTAATCTGCAGAAGCAGCAGGGGGGGAGACCGAGGGGGGATACTTGGTCGAACACTGCTGAGGCTCTCGTGACGTAAACGCCTTGCTACAGGAGTAGCAGGGAGGAAGACGGGGCGGGTTATTGCATGGTCACTCAAACCAGGCCCGCTGCATTATTGTGGTCAAGAAAGACTGGGTGTGGTCAGTGGAGCCAGACGCCGGAGGCCATCCCTTTCTTTGACTGCCTGTTTAATATTGCCAAGAAGGTAATTTTTTTCAACATTCACGAGTACTATTCAATCGTTTGGGTTTAGACACCACTTGCATGTATCTTCCAAGTGAAAATCAATAGTGAAATAATGATATATAGGGTTGAAAAGTGTTAAAATAACCATGCTTTCAGATTACAATTTTACACACTGGAACTCGATTCCCATTTAGAAATAATCATATACATTTATATTAATCTGAAACAATCTGATCACATAATTTGTTTGTATTTCTACATTTAGCGATGTTTAATTTAATTGTCTCTTGCTTTTATATTCCCCATCATATTTCATTTTGAATAAAACTCGATTCTTTTTGCCTCTTCATTTCACAGATCAGGACTCACCGTGGGACGCGCATACACACAAGGATGGTAAGTATGCAGGTATTTCAATGTCTACCTTGTGACAAAATGTTCCTACTCACCAGATCTGTTTATGCCTACCTGTGTTAAGAATATGGAAGTATGTTATACCTCCAAGGTTTGAACTGTTTGCTTACTAAACCAAGAACTGACGAATGCTTGGTTTTATACCTTCTCAATATGTACGTTCGATAGTTACAACAATTGGGTTAAGGAGTTGTCATCTTAGGTAATTTTAGCTAATATGTAGAATTGCAATCATCCCTCTCAATGGTAGTTTTATTGATTTTGCGTTGTGCATATTTCCAAAAGGGCTAGATTTGGCAGGAATTGTCCAATAAAGCCAGTTTGTCATTAGCATCACAAATGACTCCAGTTCTTCAAAGAATATCCAAACGTGAAGGGGTAATATCTCATGAGAACAACCATCCCAAAGAAGTGGAGGTGCTTCATGAAGAGCGTTTGTCTCCTTTATAAAAAAAAAAAAAAAACTTCCTGTTTACCATGGAATGTAATTCTGGTGTATACATAAAAAATGAAATAGATGGAGTACATAACCTACATGAGGATGTATCCAGTATTGTCAGAGAAATAGAAATTACTTATGTATGCTCATGAGCAGACGGCGTTTACGAACTGGCCTATTACATGATGTGTAGAAAATACTTGTCGACAAAATATACCTTCATGTGGAATATCAGGAAATGTGAAAATAAACTAGGAAACAATGACTGATTCGTAATAAAGGAAAATCGTATGAAAATACAATGAGTTAATACTTCATGACAAAAGGTGAAGAAAGAAAGTGTAATATGTGTAATATTAAAATTTGAGAAATATGTATTGCTTCCACATCATAGTCATGTAAGTTAAAACAGAAAAAAAAAAGAAAAAGGGAAACACTTTCTTTTCATTGATAACACTATGCACTATTTCCATATTCCTTGTGAAAAAAAATCCTTGTGTAAAATAGCTTGAAATTAGCCTACCAATTTACCGTTACGCCTCTTCCTTGAAATTATTTAAATCCTATTTCGTGCAACAGATTTCATCATCGTGAAGAGCAGAATTTAATAGCAATCTAGATAACTTAAGCTGAAATGATTAAAAATTGAGAAAAAGTAAAAATTGAATGTTTTGTTGCAAGTTGCATTACAAATAAAATCTGAGCTAGTCTGTTACATGGAGTATTTTCATGTCTTAACCAACCATCCATGTGCAACATGAAACATATTACCTGATTCTAAAATGGTCAATATTTTAAACCGAACACTGAATCAAAGACATGCAAAAGTAAAGCAAAAATTATAAAATACAGTATCAGGAATTTATAGTAAAATATTTAGATAGAAAAAAAAAGCTATGACGTTCCGTTACCACTCATCATGCTCATGTGGAATAGACCGGTTTACTAAGTTATTCAAATTTATGGATGTTTCTTTCGGGAGGACCTAGTGACCAGGTATTCCACCAACCTGTTATTAATAAATGGACTACAATACTAGGAATCCAGTTTGCATACATTACTTGTTGCTATGTCGGGCAAGCATCGGGCAAGCTTTCAGGTTGTCAAGAACAACCTTTGTTTAAAAAGCATACATAAAATTTGAAAATGTCAGTAAACCGGCCTATTGCCTTGCCCCAATTTTCTTCTGTGCTGAATGTAAATCTGTGATTCTCATCCCTGTCATGTGGTTATATTATAGCTCCCATTCATGTGTAATTCATTCTGTTTTCCTTTGTTATTCTTGATCTTTGCTTCAGAACACCACTCCTGTTTTCTACTAGGATAGCTCTCAAACTCGTTCTTTATCTCTTTTAAACACTGTATTACCGATTTCTGATTTTATTCTCCACTCATTTGGCAATGTGTATTTTAAATGATACATAAATGATAAACATAAGATATTAAACATAAGATACCCCAAGCCCGTCTTCACCCTTTATAATCTCTCTCTCTCTCTCTCTCTGTGTAAAAGATCAAATCCCGACTTGCATATTCAGATACTGTATATCATAGTAAAAGAGTGATATAGTGACCCTTTCCCTTGTATACACCTTCCATCTCGCTTATGAAATATAAGCTTTTAGTATTGTAAGAATTAGAACAAGGAATCAGGGGGTGGGGGGGGGCAAAAATATGTCACCGAATACTATCTGATATTATACCTATGTCTTATGGATCTACTAATGATCACAACACAGAAGATTTACTACCCCATTCTCTCTTTCTGAATTCTCTCTTTTTAAGATCTAGAGTATATGAGTACTGTGCATCAGATATCAGCTTTCCAGGAATATTATATTACCATCTCTCAGTTCTTTGCTATTTATTCCACCCCTTTTCGTATTGCCATGTATCCAGCCTATTCCAGTGCACTCACTGAGGTACCCTTCTCTCCATTGCAGCAGGGATGTTCGTAGAATCATATCTAGCTAGTGACATCCTCTTAGCCTACTTTTAGAATTTGAAATCTTGACCTGAAGTTTTATACTGTCAATGTATCAAAACTTTACTAAGGAATTATATCTACAGCCATATTAAAGTGGTCTTGAATTACATATTTTGTACTTTATTGACAATCATAAAATGTAGGCGTCGTAAATCATACTTTCCACTGCCTTGTAAGATAGTCTGTCTTTTTCTAACTATTTCTCTTTCTCGTTTTCTCCATCTCTTTTTCTCTTTCTCTTTCTCTCTCCTTCTCCTTCTTTTTCTCTTTCTCTTCCTCTCTTTTCTATATTCTCAACTCCATCTCCGGCTTTGCCAAATTTTGACTTATTAAAATTAGGTTTGCATGTTTAAATACTGTATAACAGATTCAACATGTTCTAATTAATGTTTTCTCACTGACTTTCATATGATTAAAATTATCTCTCTCTCTCTTCCTCTCATTCTCTCTCTCTTGTCTTTGTTACTTTTTATGATAGGACTTATCAATATTCTAGATTTACTCTTTTAAATATTTTGTTACTATCAGATTATTCTTATGTTTGATAGAGGGGCTCAAAACATACGCACTGTCGTCTTTCCAAATGGAACAAAATGTGGTTTGCGTGAAAGGAAAGCCCTAGTCCAGGGACTTTTGCCTTTGTTTCACAAATATTGTAAAATATCCTATGTAAAATTGCGCAGTATTAAAGTTACATGCATATGCATACACTCCATAATAGCGAAAAATTTGGTGTACGGGTCTGAAAAATGGCGATAAAATTTATGATAGAAATATTCATGAAGAAGATAGGGGGAAATTGATAAGGAAGAAGAAACAGAGGTTAGAAATATCTTAGTACCAGTTGAGGTGCTGTATATTGGATTAGATGATTATACAAATACATGTCTGATTATTAATAGCCATCCAGTATGTCCAGGTGATTAAGATTGACTAACTGTAATTGTGTGCTGAAATATGGAATCTGAGATTAAAGAACGTTATTGGTTTGAAAACTGTCGTTATTAGATGCATCCGTTCAGATTGTTACGTTAAACAGGGTTACATTGTGTTTGCCATCATTAAATCTCTTTTTCCAACTACAGATAATTTTTTTCTTTGAACAAATACAAGCTTGTACTCCTGTGTTTAGGAGATTAATTCCTCTAACCGTTGCAATATATAAAATATCTGCCTAATATACGAAACAAGCATGTCGGGTATGTGATTGGAAGCAAGACCAGAGTCCAGCTCGTATTAAATCATTTGCTGTTGCCATCGTAACACATTACATCATTCCACATGTATTGAACAAAATATGGTAATGTGCTAAAGGCTCCCTGAAAAGAAAACCCTCGGTTTCTTAAACAAGTTTTTTTTCTTCTAAAAAAACTGTTATAATGGACTTTTGCTCGTCTTCCAGTTATGTATTCATTAGAGGATTCTCCCTCTATCTTTGTAACTCTGTATCATCTGAGATTTATCGGAATAAGATTTCCTGTTTTGAATACTGTATATCTGATTCAAAGCAGGAAATATTATTCCCCTGTTTGTTCATATGTATGATATTTAATCTAGATTTGTTTGTTTGAATATTGTACCGTGAAATAGGGTGAATAGGAACAAAATTTGGAAAATTTCTCACCCAGGAATGATGAAGACCCTTTCATTTTTATTTGTCATAATTCAAAATGAAGTATCTGCATTATTCCCGGGAAAACCTTTTTCGTTATAAGATTTTTCTTAAAACGAAATCTCTCTTTTTAATGTCCGGTATATTTACGTGCTTTGATACTGTATGAGATACAAAAGATGATTTTTTTTTTTGCTTTCGCTGTCTCTCTCTCTCTCTCTCTCTCTCTGATGTACCATATTCAAAATAATATGCGAATCTGATTTCATTACATCTTACAAATAAGACTATGAAATTAGATTTGCCTTTTTTTGAATATGGTACATCAGATTCACAGTTAAAATGTTCTCTTTTTTTGTAAATTTTGATAATGTATGTCAGATTCAAAGCAGGAAAGATTCCCTCTTTTTCTTAATATTCATAATATTTCAAATCTGGATTTCCTTGTTTGAAAGCATTATTGTAAAAATAAGTTGAAGAGAAAAAAATACGGTGAATAGGAATAAATTGGAAAGTTTTTATGTGACATAATTTCCCCCCCCCCCCATCGGTACAGAAATCAAAGAAAAAGAAGGATCGATTATGTTACATTTTGTTTAGGGATGGGGGAGGGGGGTAAAAACGGTGTTCCAATTTTGGTTCCTATCCACCCCGATGTTCCTATTCACCCAGTTTTAACTATATCAATTTCGCAACAATCTGTAATTCACTTTTTTTTTCTATTTGTAAGTAATATTTATTATATACAGATTTGCTTGTGTGAATAATGTATATCACATTCAAAAAATAAAATTTAAAATTCCTTCTCCATCCATCCATCTATCGCCAATAAATTTTCTAATCATGGCATAATCAACTTTAGATTTGGGTGTGCATAGGAACAAAAGTTAGAAAGTCTTTCTTGACATTTTGTCACCCAGGAATGATGAAGACAATTCCAATAGACCTGTTCACAAATATATTCAAATTTTAGGCATACTTTTTTAACAAGGTTGTTCTTGACAACCTGAAAGCTTGTCAGAGGCTTGTCAGACATAGCAACAAGTAATGTATTCAAACTGGATTCCAAGTATTGTAATTCATTCATTAATGACAAGTTAATGGAATACCTCGTTACTAGGTTCCCAGGAAAGAAACATCCATAAATTTGAATAACTTTGTGAACAGGTCTGTTTGTTGTATACATGATGAATAAAGAACAAATCATAATGGTCTGCATTATTCACGGATGCACTTTTTTTGTAAAATAAGATGTCCCAATTTTGGTTCCTATTCATTTTGATGTTGCTATTCACCTTGTTTTAGTGTAAATCGGACTCACAACATTTTTTTGTTGTATATGTTTTTACACAAATGATATGTTTATTTTTGTTTATAACCAAGTCAACAGTGAATGTTTTCCATTTTTTTAAAAATTCGGTTATGTTCTTTAAAGGATATTTTCATTCTCTGGTGGCCATGGCATTGAGTATAGTGTAGGTGCTGCCTGGCTGGGAGATGGTGACCTGTGAATGATGAGCCTACGGGGCCCTGTCCCTTAAACTGTAGGTGAACGGCACGCCCAGTCAGGTGTAGGGATTTTTCTCTCTTTTTTTTTTTTTTTTTTTTTTTGGGGGGGGGGGGGGGTCGACATAGCATGGGTTTTCTTAGGATTCCATGACCGCCAGAGATATCATGTATTATTTTTGTATATATGTATATACATAGTGTGATTTTAAAGATGTTGGTATTTTGCATTTCAAATCTATTTCTTTAAATATTCTGAAACTTTGCTCTGCGCCACTTCTCATTTTTCCATTCTGTATATGATTACGATATTTTTAAACTAGATTTAGTTATTACAATATTTTATGAGATTCAAACCGGAATATATTTCCTTTATCATAATATTTCAAATCTAAATTTGCTTGTGTGGATAGTGTACTATATAGACGGGGTGAGTATGAACAATCGGAATAAATGAAACAAAATTCGAAAAAGCTTTTTCGACATAATTTTGCAGACAGGAATCAACTGATCAAACAGACTCTTTCCATTTATTTTAGTGATCATCAGTTAAAAAATGGGAAGGGACTGTTAACCTTTGATTTCTTGTATATCTTCCTGGCGGGGGGGTGTCGAGGGTTGGGAACGATGTTCCATTCTTGTTCATTGTTATCCCGTTTTACGGAACATCAGATTGAAATTATTTTTCCTTTTGTCTTTCTATTTGCAAGTATTACTTAGTATATACAGATTTACAAGTGTTACCACTTGAAAAAAACGGAATTATTTTATCCAATACTATACGAATATAGGTGAATAGGAACGACTGGGAATGCTGGGAATAAAAACCTGAAAAACTTTTTTTTTCTTTTCTTTTTTTTCAAATCTGGGAATGAAGATTTTAATATCTTTGTTCATCACCAATGCAACCATAAAAAGGATCTGGATTAATCAGGGGACTTTTGTCTTCATTTTTAAACGCTGTTTCAATTTATGTACCTATTCACCTTTTACGAAACCCTTTTCTTTTTTTCATAAGTATTTCCGACATATAGATTAGCCTTTTTGAATACTGTGAATCAAATTCAAACCAAGAAGTATTTCTACCCTCTGTTTTTTTTTTTCTAAAAGACCGATCAAGTTTTTATTGGCTTTTATAAATTATTCATAACGGTATATAGTGAAATGGGGTGAAAAGTCAAGGTAAATAGGAACAAAAACAGGGGGGTGACAATTTTTCACCCAGGAATGATCTTGATGACGTAGATTCTTTTCATTCATTTTATTCATTATGCGTGCAAAACTGAAAAGGCTCTTCATTAATCCTGGTATTTAAAAAAAAAATAGATAATATATAAAATATAACAAAAAACGTTGTTCAAGTATTTTTTCCTGCACCCCGTTTTAAAGATACATCAAATTCACTACGATTGTGATTTCTCTTCTCTCTCCATTTGTAAGTTTTGCTTATCTAGGTTTGCTTGTTTCAGTACCAAATGGGGTTGAATAGGAATAAAATTTGGAAAAGGAAAGCGGATTTTCAACCAGGAATGGCGCAAAACCTTTTCATTTCTTTTATTTATTGAGTACAAGAATGAAAAGAGGCTACATTTATCGTATTTTTACAAATCTTTTTTTCTTTCTAGAAAGCAAACGACATTCCAGTTTTTGTTCCTGTTCGTTCCGATGTACAATATGAGATTCACAAGATTTCCCTCCCCCTTTTTCATCGGAAATACTTATTACACAGAGTTGCTTGTTTGAATACTGTTAAACAAATTGAAAACAAAGTCCCTCCCCTTTCTCTGTGACATTTATATTCATGGCTTACCAAACAAATTTGAATAATCTACCTTTTAAAAGGGGGTAAAAAGGTACAAATTTTTTTTTTTTAACTCGGGAATGATGCAGACCTTTTTCATTTCGTTCATCTTGGATGCAAAAATGAAAAGAGACTGCAATTAATCCAGGGATGATTTGTTTCTGATTACGCTGATATATAGGCTTTTTTGTAGAATATTGCATATGGGATTTACTTCAGCAATAAGTAGTTCTTTCATATTACTACTTAATAAATAATGACTTAGTAAAGATCAAATATAGATCAAGTTGTTAGAATACTGTACATACTGTGTACAATATTCAAAGTCAGATTCGCTGTTAACGTGATCAAAATACTGTCCTGGACTAAGCACCTATCAGGATTGCAGAAGCGTCTCTACATTCTGGGCTCAGTCAAAATACATGTATCATCATATACAAGGCATATCCGGTCTCTCAAGGAGTATACATCACCAATCTGGTATTGCCCAGGGACTACATCTTTGAAGTTACTGGATATGCTTCAGAACAAAGCACTTCTTCAACTTAAGATCACAGATAATGTTCCCTGGAGGAATGTCGCATCATTTTTCCCCAGCATTTCCTCCGTCCTATTAACCGAGCTGACTCATATCGTACCAGACGAAGATCTACATCAAGTGGTCACCCAGATTGTGTGCAAAGTCCTAGATCAAGAACATCTTCAGTCGTATTTTGATAATTATTCCAGGAGAAACTGGCTACGGAATTCTGCCCAAGCATCAGTTTTCCAGGAATCTCCATACCTGGGTTTCTTCAACAGCTGTAAATCCGTTTCTTTTGGATCAGTTTACAGAAAGTGTTTATAAATATGTTCATTCTTTGGTGTACATGGCGTTGAGTGTAGTGTAGGTGCTGCCTGGCTGGGAGATGGTGACCTGTGAATGATGAGCCTACGGGGCCTTGTCCCTTAAACTGTGGGTGAACGGCACGCCCAGTCGGGTGTAGTTTTTTTTTTTTTTTTTTTTTTTTTTTTTAAGGGCTTAGCATAGGTTCGAGTGATGCCATGACACCAGAGATATGTTTCATTATGTGTTATTATTATTATCTTTATGTACACATGATTTTTAGGGTCCATACTGTTTTTTTTAATTTCAAGCTAATCTTGAAATGATCACGACTTTCAGCTCTGGATTGCCTTTTGTTGAGGTTGCACAAGGTCCACGTAATTTAGTGATTGTTTTTATTTGTATAATCGAGATGTTTTAATCAAGCGCCATGAGCGCCAATAAAGGATTCATCGTTATTATTATTTGAGTAGGCATATTGTATATCATATTCAAACCAAGATGTTACTTATTAATAATTAATTTTTTAAATCTTCACTTGCTTGGTTGAATATTGTAGCCTAAAAGAGTGGGAATGTGAACGAAAAATTAAGAACCCTTTTACCCCTTTATTTTTACACTGGAATTATGCAGACTCTTCATTTTTTCATCAATAAATATAATTTGAGGATTCTGCATTAGTATTGGGATTTTTTTTTTTTCTTTTTCTTTTTTTTTTGAACGATGTTCCCTGTTTTGTTCCTATTCACCCCATGTTGCGGTATAGCTTCACGCCGAATTTGATTTCCCTTATCTGTTTCCACTTGTAATGATTACTTAGTCTTACAGATTTGCTTTCTTTGAATACTGTATATCGGAATGAAAACAACCCCCTTCTCTTTATCTTTCCCTGTGACTTTATATAATTATGACTTATCAAATCTGATTTGTACACCTTAGAATTAGGTGAATAAAAACAATTTGGGTGAATAGAAACCAAAACTAGAATACTTTACTTGACATAAGTTGTCCCCAGGAATGATGCAGACACTTTCCATTTCTTTTATTCATGATAAAATAGAGAAAATGACATGGGTCTGTATTGTTCCTGGGATTTCCCTTTTTTGTTCTAAATTCCAGTTTTTGTTCCTATTCATCCTGATGTTCCTCTTTTAACCGGTTCTACGGCATATCAGAATATTTTTTTTTCCAATTTTCTTTTCTAATTAAAGGTATTACTCTTGTGTAATTGCTTCTTTGAATACTGTATGTTAGATTCCAAACAAAAGTCATTTATTCACTCTCTCTTTCTCCCTCTGTTACGTTTTACGATTTATGACTTATCAAATCTATAGTTGCATGTTTGGATACTGTACCGTAAAATTGGGTTATAGGCATCACAAAGGTGTTTCGTTTTTGTTTTTTGTTTTTTTTGGTTTTGTTGGGGGGGGGGTTGTAGGGGGGGGGATTGGTGGGTAGGGCATTTTTCAACCATGCAGACCGTTTTAATTTCACTATGAATACAAAAATGAAAGGGCTGTGCGCTATTCATGCGCTTATTTTTGTTGTCGAAAATGATGTCCTCATTAATTTTGTTTAGTCAGTTCATACCTTTTAGGCATATCCGATTCGCCACAGGAATTGTTATTTCCCATTACTATATCTAACTGTAAATAAGCATTTGCTTGTTTGAGAACTGAATATCAGGTTTACAGTAGTATAACTGAATATAGGTCCAAGTTCATTATAAGTTAAGAGACCGGGGGGGGGGGGGTCATAAAGCTGTTCGTAAAGTAGCGCATATGACTTTACGAATGACTTAAATATGACAAGCCAAATGGGATACTGAATCATTTTTAACTGCATCAACTGAAGTTGAACTGTACAGATGTAGATTAATGTTCTTATAATAAACATTTTTAATGCAAAGTATATTTTTGCCATAATTTAATTGAGGTTATTGGAAATACAGTCACACTTTGTTAGAACATTAGAAAATACTTTGGGCATCCTATCTGGCACTTCATATTCAAGTCGAACAGCTTTATGAAACACCCCCCCCCCCCCCGGATGTTTTCCTTTTGAGGGAACCTTTAGAGCGATTCTGTGCAATGTGTCCCATACGACACATGGCATTTATCCATATATTTTACATCCATAAATGAAAAATCTCTCGATACGACCTTTACCAGTGGTAATTTATAGCAGACAGAAACACTATTCAATGGTCGTGGCAGGAGATTCTTCATTTTGGGTGAATTAAAAAAAAAATTTTTTTGAGGGGGGGGGGGCTTATATGTATGTTTTACGGGACACATAGCACGGAATCGCCCTTTAATACATGAGCATACATTGTTTAGTACATGTAGAATGATATGTGTTACCATGGCAATAGTAAAGGGCTTAATAAGAGCTGGAATTGGTCCCTTCTTCCAATCACATACTTAGCATGTTTGTTCCGTAGGCAGATATTTTATATATTGCAATGATTAGAGTAATTATCCTCTAAATATAGGAGTAAAAGCCTGTGTTTTGTTCAGAAACATTATCTGGAGTTAAATTGAGAGATTAAAAATGGCAAACACAATGTAACATTTTTTTTAACACAACAGTCTCTACGGATGCATCTACTAATGGCTGTTTTCAAACTGATAACGTTCTCTGATATCATATTCCCTATTTCAGCACACAAATACGGTTACCATTGTTTGCAGAGTAAATTTTCATCACCCGGATGGATATTAATCATATCTTACGTTTTACTTTAAATCATCCATCAAGTGTACGACATCCCCACTGGAACTTATGTATTCTTTATCCTCTGCTTATATATTTTTCATCTACTTTTTTCTTTATTTACCTTATGTTTTTCACCAGGATTTGAATCACTATTTTCAAACCCGTCCACAAAAATGTTCGCCTTTGTGACGGTGTATGCGTGTGCATGTAGCTTATTGTATAATGCCATACCATAATTTGTTCATTTGGAAACATCACTTATATGGGGTAGATTTTATCCCTCTCTTTGACACTCTTTGACACATAAGGAAGAACAGTCTGCTAGCAACAAAATGCTGGGTCTAACTCACTCGGCCAAAATACCGGACTTATGCTCTTCTACCCCCCCCCCCCCCCCCTTATCTCCTTTTTCTTCTTAATTACTACATGTTAGATACTTATAGACTGGTTTGCTTGCAGGAGTTCACTTTCTATCTCTATCTGTGTATCTCAATCTAGCTCTCTCTATACAGGCAGTGCCGAACGGTGCAATTAACCCAAGAATTCGCATTGATTTGACCTCGATTTTCTGTTGAATGAACACGATGTTTCGGTGAAACCGCTGGGGAAGTGTCGAAGCAAAACTGCTATAACTTTGGCATATGACCATGAATCTGAATGATCTTAATGGTTTTGAAAATGGGAATCAGCAGATTAACTAGTCATCATATTTTTTTTTTTCAAAATCGATGGAAAAACGGGGACAAACGTACAAGAAACATTACATTAAAAATACAAAATAAAAGTCCAAAATATGCATTAAAATTACACATTTCTAATCGGAAAACAAAAGAGATATTGGAGTATGTCATTAATCAGATATTAAAGATACTTTGTGTGAAATATCATTTTCTAAAAACCATGCATCAGAAAATGTCTGTAAAAAATCAAATACAATGCATTTTCGTACCTTGAATCCGAACGCTGATCTACCGAGTCGCTTTCCGTGGCGATGACGTCATTCTCAATAATACAGTCCCACATTATGCTAATTCTTGTTGGGTTTGAAACATAAAACGGCTTTCACGTGATTTCGTGGGGGAAAATGTAATCTTTGGAAGATTTGAATAATCTTCCAAATGCCTCAGAAATTCATAGCAAATATATATTTACGGAAATAAACCTGAAATAAACTAATTATCGACCTCATGGCTTTACCGTTTACCATCGACACAGCACTGACATACTTAGTAAACTCTCATGTCGTCTGCTGCAGCAGCTGAACCAGTGCTGCTTGGCTGTGTGTGCCAGGTCAATGAGGTCATCGATATGGTGTGGAACAGGAGGAAGGGGAGCTTCTAGCTACTTTGACACGATGATTCTATTTATAAAATCTACTACTACTTCTACTGCTGCTGCTGCTGCTACGACTTCATTGCTAGTCCACTGATTTTGATCAATCATGAAAATAAAATATGCAGTAGCAGTAGTAATAAGAGAAATGTTATATTAATAATCGGGGGGGTACAATGTACATTTTTCTTTCAAGGGGGGTGGGGCACGGGCTGGATGTGCCCCCCTAAATCCACCACTGATAATAATAGTAAAAGAAATAATTATGATAATGATAATAATAATTACATGTATTCTGTCATTATTATTATTATTATTATTATTATCATGAGGAAGAGGAAGAGGAAGAGGAAGAGGAAGAGGGGGAGGAAGAGGAAGAGGAAGAGGAGGAGGGGGAGGAGGAGGGGGAGGAAGAGGAGGAGGGGGAGGAAGAGGAGGAGGGGGAGGAAGAGGAGGAGGGGGAGGAAGAGGAGGAGGGGGAGGAAGAGGAGGGGGAGGAAGAGGAAGAGGGGGAGGAAGAGGAAGAGGGGGAGGAAGAGGAAGAGGGGAGGAAGAGGAAGAGGGGGAGGAAGAGGAAGAGGGGGAGGAAGAGGAAGAGGGGGAGGAAGAGGAAGAGGGGGAGGAAGAGGAAGAGGGGGAGGAAGAGGAAGAGGGGGAGGAAGAGGAAGAGGGGGAGGAAGAGGAAGAGGGGGAGGAAGAGGAAGAGGGGGAGGAAGAGGAAGAGGGGGAGGAAGAGGAAGAGGGGGAGGAAGAGGAAGAGGGGGAGGAAGAGGAAGAGGGGGAGGAAGAGGAAGAGGGGGAGGAAGAGGAAGAGGGGGAGGAGGAGGAAGGGGGAGGAAGAGGAAGAGGGGAGGAGGAAGAGGAAGAGGAAGAGGAAGAGGAAGAGGAAGAAGAGGAGGGAGAGGAAGAGGAAGAGGAAGAGGAAGAGGAAGAGGAAGAGGAAGAGGAAGAGGAAGAGGAAGAGGAAGAGGAAGAGGAAGAGGAAGGGGAGGAAGAAGAAGAAGGGGAGGAAGAAGAAGGGGAGGAAGAAGAAAATTAAAAAGAAAACAAGATGATGTCTTTGGCCACTGTTCCTACACAGTTTTCAGTTTGTGAAAATAACCCAATATATTTTCCATTATATCTCCGAAAGTAAGGCTTCGGCACGGCGAAAATTTCGTCACGAGGTCCGTAAAAGTCTCAAGAATATGTATGTACTTGATAATGAATATTGAGCGAAACGTCAGGATTTGTCTGTAAATAATCTGAGGGTAGTTTTGAAGGACAACAAGACATGAAAGGTTTGATAAAATGAAAAGTAATTCATCATTTTATTTTTTATTTCATGTGCACATTGATATGACTCTTTCAAATCATTCCTGAAATTCTGAGCGAAATCCGCCCACAAACAATGGAGAAACGAGAGGGGGAAATTTTGGTAAAAAGGTGAACTTCTGAACGTGAGTGCTTCGTTGACCGTTACAGATTCAAAACGATTTCGGTCTGAACGGCGAGTTAATTGATCTCCTCCTCTCCGACTGTATATTTTCTATAATCTCATATTTGATTTGTTTTTGTAAATGCTGATTATCAGATGCGCAGCAGGAATGATATTTTCTTTATTTACATCTTTCTTTCTATCACGTATAGATTTTTCTTGTTTGAATACTGTTGGGTTGGAGCAAGAACTTATTCTTCATAATAACTAATCATGCATGATTATTAAAAAGAAATTCTATTTCGTTTTCTCTGAATGCATTGTTGATTTTTTCAAACATATATTTGCTTCTTTAAAATACTGTTGTATCAGATTTAAAACAATTATTTCCATTATCTTTCCGAATTAGTAGTTATGTGTTCCTTATTAGAACTAGATTGGTTTGTTTATCAGATTCAAAGCAAGAATTATTCCCCCTTGTCTCTCTATGTTGCCTTTTATAATCAGAACAAGATTAGCTTGTTTGAATATATCAGATTTAAGTAAACATATTACCTCCGTATATCTGTCACCCTTTACAATCATGACTTATTAAGGTCAATATTTGCTTATTTGAATACTCATTCAAAATTATCAGCGAATATAATTCCCTGATTTGAATAATGTACCTTCGATTCACAGAAAGAATTCTGTTGTTTTTTTCTCTCTCTCCCACTATTATTTATATTGAAAGATTTTTCTAATCATGATTAATTAGTTGTGCATGTGAATACTGTATAGCACATTTACAGCAAAGACTCGTCTTTCCCGTTACAATCATATACAAATTTTCTTGATTAAAACTGCAATTCATATATTTGACGAAATATAGATATCTCCCTTCTTGAATACTGTATCAGATTGAAAAAAACAAAGTTTCCCCTTATTTCTCTTTCTCTAAATGACTAACTGCTCAAGATTAGATTTGCTCGTTTCAGTACTGCTCATCATATGCAAATCAATAATTCTTTTTACCTCCCCCCCCCCACCCTTTATTCTTCATGATTATACTATTCTCAATATAGGTTTGCTTGTTTAAATACTTCGTATCAGATTCAAAACAAGAGTTGTTCTCATCATTCTATTACTTTTGATTATTATGCCTTCTTACATTTACATTTGCTTGTTTGAATCCTGTATGACAGATTCCAGACAAGAATTATCCTCTTTGTGATTATCACTCATCTAATTCAAATCTGTTTGTTTGAATATTGTGTTTCATTCTAGATTCGAAACAATAATTCCCATTCTATCTCCTCTTCTCTTTATTCAATTTAGATTTCCTTATTTAAATACAGTATATTAGAATCAAAATGACCTCTTTATCTTTATCTTGTTTATGTATGGTAATGAAATTGAAATAAAGATCTTTTTTCAGATTCGTAGTTTGAATACTTTGTCAGGTGCACAAAGGAAATTATCATTCTTTACTCTTTATTACCATTGTCACTTTCCAAACCCAGATTTGCCCTTTTGATTACTGTTTATCAATAACTTCAAAGCAAGAATTATCCCTATCCCCATCTCCTTACTCTCTATAAGTATGAAATTATTTAAATAATTATTTCCCTCTTGTTTTCTATTTATAATTTTACAGTATATATAAGAGTCAAATCAATGAGTTATCCCCCCTCTCTATATTGTTTGTTATGAAGTTACTGAAATCATTAATTCCCACTTTTCGTTTTATCCCTCCCCTATCATTTGAAGCTCATTGCACTTTCAATACTCAAAAGCTGTATGGTATCAGTCATTCCTAGTGTGTTATTTTGTCTTTAGTACACTTTGACCATGTTGAATCAATCATGAACAAAATAAAGGACAATTCCTGCCAGAATACTATGTGTTACAAAGAAATACTTTAGTATATACACCTATAACTACATAATTGTGGAAATGGTTAGATATTCCAGTTGTTGATGTGAAATTTACCTAATATAATGTACATGTTTACCTTGGGGATAGAAAGTTTGTAGTCTTATGTCATAAGTTGCTTACCTCTTCTATCCCCCCCCCCCCCCCATCTAATGTATGATTTAAGTCTTTAGTCACTTCTCTCTCCCCTTGATTATAATTACCTAGTTACTATTATTGATATTTGTTACTTGCTATGAATATTATGTCCATGAATTTTACATTCTAAAATTTACTTTAAATCAGCATTAGCCCTTAGGGCTTCGAAAGAGAATATTCCATCGCAATAGATACAATTTATACTATCCTTTTGAATAACAAATGTTAATCATATTCAGTAATATATCTTAAACTTTGACTTAAAATGTGTAATAAAATTATGAAGTGAACTTAACAAAATTTGTTACGTTTGTCATGCATCACACTTGCAATGTTTATTAAGAGATATGCCAGATTGATAAATTGGAGAGAAAAATATTGGCCAGTCTGAGATTACTTTCCGTCTCTGGGCCCAAGATGGAATTTATTCTCAGTCATTAGTGGCTCATTAGCATCTGCATATGGATAAGGAATTGTGCATGACAGATAACTTTGTATGAAATGCACATAAAGACGTTGATTTCATAATGCCTTTCTTTGTTTCAGCAAATAAGTTTCCACATGCAGACGTGCATATGTAAACTTATCGTGGACATGCAAATAGGGTCTATGAACCCAGACGTGGGCGAGTAAACCCTTTTGCATCAGTAACTTATATTTTCATTTCCAGAAGTGGAAATGTTAATCTAGTTGCCCAATAGCTAAAAAAGTAAATTAAATCAAATTGTGCAACATTCTGTCATGCTACAATTTCTTGCGTTGCTAAAGAAATGAAATACCTCTCTAATAACAATGAGAAGGTAAAAATAAATATTGCAAGTCTGATATCCCAAGGCTAGTCTGTAATAAATAATGTTAACCTATTAAGTTGTCAAAAGACATTATTTATTAAATTTTCATTTGTCATAAATGTATTTTTGTACAAAAATTACCACAATGACAGGCTTAATTTCATTGATATTGTATTGATAATATGATCTGTGTCATATCTTTGTTATCATACTGTACTTGTTATCATAAATTGAGTTTGATATCGAATAGATGAATTCTTTCTTGTTAAACTGTGAAATACTGTTATTATGCAATGATTGTAAGGCAATCCACACATCTTTCAAAGGATGATTGCAAATACCTTTTATTTGTAACAAGGGCACTTCTAACAAGTCAGTATAACATGTTTCAAGATATTACTAATATTAATATAAATTATAAATTAGTTTATAAATTATAAACTATATCATACTCTGATATAGTTTTCTCTGAGATCCACATTATTCTCCTGATGAGGAGAGAGGCTTTTATTAGGCCTCTCGGAGTTTGCTTGGTAGCTTGCTTGGATGTACATACCATATACATGGGTGCACGTAAGTAAGCGTGTACCAATGGTGAGTTAGGAACTGTCACAAGTGTAGCTATACCGTAAAATTGCATTCATTCTTTTAACCATACCATAAACGTTTCCTTTGCAGTGAAAACATTAGAAAAGCAGTATTAGTCTGCTTCGCTCACTTTTTACACAACAGGCAAGATGCACTTGGCCTGTTCATGTATTATAATGTATATCTCATTAAACAGCATTGATATTTGTCATGTAAATGGCATGAATGCCAATGATGCTGACTAAATAGTCAGGCCTTCATCATTATATATATTTTTAAATGATTTTTTACACCAAGTGTTTAAATGGCCGTGTAAAATACTGGTCATCAAATTGTATGGGTTTCTTTACAAGAGATTTTTACATAGAGGGAAAACCCTGACATTTATTTGTTAAATGAAATGGTTAAAAGAATGAATGACTGGTATAGTGCCATCCACTGTATATTTATGGAAACGGGTTAGTTTTTGTAGACATTTTTCTCCCATTACAACATAGTTGTATTAGTAGATATTTTTCTACAATACAACAAAGTTGTATTATATTAAGACTTAAACAAAACATATGTGGGAGAGGGGACAGGAGGAATTCATAATCAATGTTTTCCTCTCTTATTCTTATCAGTTTATATCATGTTATTGCATCCCCTCTCCCTTTTAAACTTGACAAGGCCGACGATTTGCACATGATAATTATGAAGATACATAACTTTTCTTGATCATACCAGCTGGTTGCAGCCAGGCGACATAGTCTGTTCCTCTGCCTGTTTTTCCACAAAGTAGTGTTTTGCGGTTGTAGGATCGAGATATCCTTATTCTGTTCAAACAGTGGATGGTTTAGCATTGAAATACCTGCACTTCATTAATTTTTTTCTTTTTACTACAGGTGGCAAGTTAAGTACACTGGATTTTTTTTTTAACTCGACAAGTGCCTTAACCCACGTGGCTATGGCGTTTGGTCATTTTTCAGAAACTTCCACCTGTCAATTTGCATTTGTATATTTATTGATTTACTCATGCAATGCCATTGATTGATGTGAGCATGGGGAGAATGAAGGAAATATAAATTTCACAAAATATGTCACTCTTCCACCAAAAATACATTGAAGGGGTAGGGTGGGGACTCGCTAAGCGAAGCCACAGGCCCCTCCCAGTTAAGCTCGACATAAGGGATTAGAGGAGGACAGGGATAGGGAATACCCCACCCTGATCCAATGGAGTACAAAGCCAAGAGGGCTGATCTTCAATAATGCATCAAACTGTCTCCTTCCCCTGTATCATTATTCATATGCATAACAGATAAAGGAGGAGTAACAATCAATTGCTCCTCCCGTTATCTATTGTAATCTAAAAGGGGAGGAGTCACGACAGTACTTCATCTTCAATATTGGGCCCCTCCCTTGTATAACGATCTATTTACACAACTGTGTGGGAGGAGCCACGAGGCACCTATACGCAGTGCTGCTCCTCTCATCATTGAAAGTGTACTATTGGGGAGGGGCAATTAAGTACCTCATCCCAAATTTACCAGCTTCATCTAAATATGGAGGGGCAACATCGCCCCACCCCTATATCCCCTTCTAGAATTGATCAATATTTAAAACCCTCTTCTCCCTCCCAGTCTCACATCCTGTCAAAAGATTCAATATGTGATATCCTTTTTTAAAGGATGATTTTGATTGGACATTGGGATGATATTCATTCTATCCAGCAGTCATCTTGGTCTGTACTATTATGGAATAGTGCAGTCATTTATCCATGTATACTACACTTGCCACCTGTAACCATGGTAACTGCACATTATGTGTAATGTAATACCCATGCATATGACATGCAGTTGTTTGATCTGTAACGTAGACATTTACTAAATGTTTTTGTGACATCTGAAATTATGTCAATGTGGGTAGGGGCGTCGATCAATGTTCATTAAGGGGGGGGGGGGGCTAACACATTAATTCGAATATTACTGTCCATGTCAGACAGTTGATCCTGAAATTTTTGACGGGGCTACTGCTCTCCCCCTTCCCCCCATTCTCTTGCTCCAAAGATCGGCGCCCCTGCATGTAGAATAGCATTTTTCATATCTCGGTGCAATATTAATACTTGCAATTTAATGAAGCATATTGATGCACTCTGATATACACTGAGATTTGCTTTAAACTTAGCCTTAAAATTTAGTGAAAATGTAAACAAATGAAATAAATAAGTACGATGAATATCAGTAATGTTAAATGTTACTTTGTTACTCATTGTAAAAATTATAATAAAAGTCGTATTATCATTATTATTAGATAAGTGATATAACTAAAAAATATAATTGATAAGTAACAACGAATACGTGTGTACATTAATAATTCTTGATGAAACATGAGTACTTGTTATACTACCTATTGTGCTGTACTGGTGTTAAAGATATTGCAAAATTATAATGTGGATAACGAATTGTAAAATGGCTGTTATCTCCGATATCTTTTCATTAAAATGAGCTTCTCCAAAGAAATTCAAGTGTTTTCCATGATTATTTATTGAGAGCGCGCTTTTTCTTTTGCATTTTTATCCTGCATTTTCACTCTACTACCATTTAAATTCTGCTAAAAACTATTAATCCAGTACCAATCCCTCCTAATACCATTCAGCCTCTACTATCATCCAGCTCCACTACCATTCTCTCCTACTACCTTCCTCTCCTACGATTCTAACTCTTCTACCATCCAACCTCTACTAACCTCCTACATCCACTACCATCCATATCCATTACGATTCTCTCCTACTACCATCCTTGTTTACTCTACTATCATCCTACCTCTACTACCATCCTACCTCTACTACCATCGTACCTCAAATACAATTCTTTCCAACTATCATTCTACCTCTTCTACCATCCTACCTCTACTAACATCATAAATCCACTACCATCCTACCTCCACTACCATCCTAAATCCACTACGATTCTCTCCTATCATTCTACCTCTTTTTACATTCTACATTCTACCTTTACTACCATCCTACCTCTACCACCATCCTACCTCTACTACCATTCTACCTCTACTGCGAACCTACCACTACTACCATCCTACCTCAAATACAATTCTCTCCTACCATTCTACCTCTACTACCATTCTACCTCTACTATGAACCTACCACTACTACCATTCTATATCACTATACCATCCCACCTCAACTACAATTCTCTCCTATCATTCTACCTCTTCTACCATCCTAACTCTTAACATCCTACATCCACTACCATCCTACCTCCACTACGATTCTCTCCTATCATTCTACCTCTTTTTTTCATTTTACCTCTACTACCATCCTACCTCTGCTACCATCCTACCTCTAATACCATCCTAGCTCTACTACGATCCTAGCTCTACTACCATCCTACCTCTACTTACGATCCTATCACTACTACCATCCTACCTCTACTACCATCCTATCACTACTGCCATCCTACCTCTACTACCATCCTATCACTACTACCATCCTACCTCGACTACCATCCTATCACTACTACCATCCTACCTCTACTACCATCCTATCTCTACTACCATCCTACCTCTACTACCATCCTACCTCTACCACCATCCTACCTCTACTACCATCCTACCTCTACTACCATCCTACCTCTACTACCATCCTACCTCTACTGCCATCCTACCTCTACTACCATCCTACCTCCACTACCATCCTACCTCCACTACCATCCTACCTCCACTACCATCCTACCTCCACTACCATCCTACCTCTACTACCATCCTACCTCTACTACCATCCTACCTCTACTACCATCCTTCCTCTACTACCATCCTACCTCTACTACCATCCTGCCTCTACTACCATCCTACCTCTACTACCATCCTACCTCT
The DNA here is from genome assembly GCA_025618425.1 of Heliocidaris tuberculata. Lineage (NCBI taxonomy): Eukaryota > Metazoa > Echinodermata > Echinoidea > Camarodonta > Echinometridae > Heliocidaris > Heliocidaris tuberculata. Next base: position 1,018,395 of record CM046844.1, on the reverse strand, counting down.
ACTACCATCCTACCTCTACTACCATCCTACCTCTACTACCATCCTACCTCTACTACCATCCTACCTCTACTACCATCCTACCTCCATTACCATCCTACCTTTACTACCATCCTACCTCTACTACCATCCTACATCTCCTACAATTCCTCCTCCACTACCATCCTACCAACACTACCATCCTATCTCCACTACCATCCTACATCTCTTACTATTCCACCTCTACTACCATCGTACCTCTACCACCATTCTCTCCTACTACCATCTTAACTCTACTACCATCCTACCTCTTTAACCATTCACTCCTACTACCATCCTCTCCTACAACCATCCAACCTCTATTACGATTCTCTCCTACTACCATCTCCTACTGGCATCCTACATCTACTATTCCACCTCCACTACCATACTACCTCTTCTACAATCCCCTCCTACTACCATCCTACCTCTGCTCCCCTTCTTTCTTCCCATCACCCTACCTTTACTACCATCATCTCCTACTACCATTCTACCTCAACTACCATCCTACCTCTACTACCATCCTACATCTTCTACCATCCTATCTCTTCTACCATACTACCTCTACTACCATCCTACTTCTACCACCATCCTAACTTTACTACCATTCTACCTTGAGTTACATCCTAGCTCTACTCTTTTTTTCCTACCATCCTACCTCTATTACCATCCTACATCGACTACCATTCTATCTCTTCTACCATCCTACCTCCACCACCTTCCTTTCCTACTTCCATTCTACCTCTACTACCATCCTACCTCTAAGACCATTCCCTCCTACTACATTTTACCTCTACTACCATTATACGTCTACAACCATCCTACCTCTGCTACCATCCTACCTCTTCTACTATTCTCTCCTACTACCATCCTATCTCTACCACCATCCTCTCGTACTACAATATTACCTCCACTACCTTCCTCTCCTACCATCCTACCTCTACTACCACCCTACCTCTTCTGCTATTCTCTCCTTCTACCATCCTACTTTTACTACCATCCTCCCTCTACTACCATCCTACATCTCCTACCATTCCTCCTCCACTACCATCCTACCAACACTACCATCCTATCTCTACTACCATCCTATCTCTACTACCATCCTACTTCTACTACCATCCTACATATCTTACTATTCCACCTCTACTACCATCGTACCTCTACAACCATTCTCTCCTACTACCATCTTAACTCTACTACCATCCTACCTCTTCAACCATTCACTTCTACTACCATCCTCTCCTACAACCATCCAACCTCTATACGATTCTCTCCTACTACCATCCTACCTCTACTACCATCCTACATCTTCTACTCCCCCTGCGGGTTCGGGGAATAGAGAATAGACCCGCTGTATTCCCTGCATGTCGTAAGAGGCGACTAAAAGGGACAGTCTGTTTGCCGTGGACTGCGACTCGTGTTGGTGGAGAAAGGGATCCTGATGATTGAGTGGATGGTGTGACTGCGGTCCTCCTGAAGCAACACATCATTTTGGCCCTGGATTCACCTAATCGGGAGGTTTTTATAGGCCTGGTTGAAATCAATCGGCTGGTGGTGTTGAGCCCTAAGATGCTATTTTAGCTGATTTATTTCTGATGTTTCTCGGTGTGTATTTTTGGATTCTACTTTGTTTGTTCTAGAGTGATGTGGTCTTGAGTAGTTTGAACTTGAATATTTTGACACTGTTTTTAATTTATTTTGGTGTAGCATCTTAGAAGGCAACTGCTTAAACAGGTCAATCAGGGTGGATTTTGGTCTGCTCTGAGTATAGCGCTGCTGTATCTCAGGCGTCAGTATAAGTGATTATCCTTATATATATATGACGTCCCCTTGTTGGGCTCCGATGGTGGATGGGGAGCAATGGTGCTGAATTTAAGAAGAATAGTATGGCAAATCAAAACAAACATTCAAACAAGCGAGGCAGATTTGAGTCTGATGACGAGGTTGAATCGGACAATTTCCCACATTTCCTAGTTATTCAGAGCAGCAACCCTGACAGGCCGCTGAAATTGTCGCCATTTGCTATAAACAAGGGAGTGGAATTTTTGGCCGGAACGGTGAAGTCAGTAAAGAGATTGAGATCAGGTGACATTTTGGTTGAAGTGGACCGGGCTAGTCAGGCTAAGAACCTTCTTAAAGCTGACAAATTCGTCAATATCCCGGTTAAGATATCTCCTCATAAGACCTTGAATTCTTGTAGAGGTGTAGTTCGTTGTCCAGAACTTCGTGATTGTAGTGAGGAAGAGATACTTGATGAACTTGCTGACCAGCAAGTTACTGGAGTTCACAGAGTGACCATTAATCAAAATGGGGAGAAAAAACCTACCAATACCCTTTTTCTAACTTTCAGTCGGACCGCCATCCCACCTTTTATCAAAGTTGGGTACCTACGGGTCAAGGTGGATATCTATATCCCCAATCCAATACGGTGTTTTAACTGTCAAAAGTTTGGTCATTTTAGGAGCTTCTGCAAAAAATCTGAGTGTTGCGAGAAATGCGGCAAAGAGGGTCATACAGGTGCTACTTGTCAGGGACCAACTAAATGTGTCAATTGCGATGGCAGTCACCCTGCCAATTCCCGGGCTTGTCCGAAATGGATAGAAGAAAAAAAAATCCAAGAGCTGAAAACTGAGAACGGCATACCTTACCCCGAAGCTCGTAAAATGTACAAGGCTCAGCAAGTTCAAGGTACTACGTATGCGGACAGGACCAAACACGGTATTGGTGTAAGTAACGAACAACCTAAAGTGACTAAACAATCTAAAACTACAGCGACTACCCAAACTACTTTCACTTGGTTAGATCGTGATTCCCCTGTTGCTCTTGTAAGTAATCAAACAACAAATACAGAGAGCCCTAAACCTCAAATTCAAAAGCGAGATCAACAGAAGAAGGGTCAGACTAAGACTAAGGATGATCAGCGCCGAAGTCGAAGTCTGTCAAGGGATCCTCCTACTAGGAACACTTCTGTTAATAACCAAGAAGCTAAAAAACAATCAACCAAAGGGAAAAGTAAACAAATAAATGTGTTAAAACCTAAATTGACTGATTCAGTGGTAATTAAGAATAAGTATGATATTTTACCACTTGAGGGAGAAGAGGAAATGGATATTTCTCCTACTCAACCTTCCTCTAAAATTAAACTTGTTCCAAAGTTGGATAATACTTAATGTATTATCATGGGAAGGAAAAAGCCGTTGTTCAATGGAACTGTCGAGGGTTAAAACCTAATTATGAGGAAATCAAATGTCTTTTAATTAATCATAATCCATATGTTATGTGTTTACAGGAAACATTTTTGAGTGATTCTGATAATATCTCATTTAGAGGTTATGATATGTTTAATAAAACTAGTACATCTTTGGTAAATGATAGACCTATTGGAGGTTCATCAATATTGATTAAAAAGGGAATTCCACATGAAGCTCTTGAGCTTCATACTAATCTCCAAGCAGTTGCAGCTAAGATAACTCTTCACTGCACCTTTACTATATGCTCAATATATATTCCACCTAGGTATGAACTTTCACAAGCTGAATTAGATAGACTAGTCAATCAACTTCCTGTACCATTTTTGCTAGTAGGTGATTTTAATGCTCACAGTTCTCTGTGGGGCTGTCGAAATTCAAATAGATTAGGTAATATTGTTGAATTGATACTTGAACATTTTGATTTATGCGTTTTAAATGATGATTCTCCTACATATCTCCATCCAGCCTCTGGTTCCATGACGGCTATTGACTTATCTATTTGTTCACCTAATATTTTTATGGATTTTCAATGGAATGTCCATAGTGAACAATGTGGTAGTGATCACTTCCCTATCTTTATTGAAATTGTAAGACCTTTACCAGAGGAAAAAGTTCCAAAATGGCAACTTCACAAAGCAAATTGGGATGCTTTCTCAAATCAGTGTTTATTAAATATCAACAGAGATAGTTTTCAGGATACAGAAGACCCTCTTGCTTTATTTTCTCATACATTACTTGATATAGCTACAAATACAATACCAAAATCTGGTTCCTTTTATCATAAACATAATCCTTGGTTTAATACTGAATGTAAAGAAGCTGTTAAATGCCGTAAAAAGGCTTTGAGGAAATTTAAAAAATACCCAAATAATGAAAATTTACGAAAATATCGAGAAACACGAGCAAAAACACGTAATATTATTAAGAAAAATAAACGACAATCATGGAAGAAATATATTTCTAAACTGAATATTCATACTCCCATTAATAAAGTGTGGGAAATGGTAAGGAAAATATGTGGAAAACATCTGAGTTCTTCTGTATCTTATTTGATCAAATCGGATGGTGTTAAATGTACAGAAAGGTCAGATATTGTTAATCTACTGGCAGAAGAATTTGAACATAACTCATCATCTAATCATTATTCTCCTACATTTCAGATCTATAAAAATCAAGCTGAAAATCAGGAACTCAATTTTTTATCAAACAATACAGAGGATTGCAATATTCCATTCACTATCTCTGAGTTGGAAACCTCACTCAATAAATGTCATGACACTGCAACTGGTCCAGATGAAATCCATTATCAATTTCTGAAACATTTACCTGAAACATCACTTTTAGTTCTATTAGATATACTAAATAAAATTTGGAGAACAGGTGACTTTCCAGATTCGTGGCGGGAAGCTACCATTATTCCTATTCCGAAACCTGGAAAGGATTCATCTAAACCTACAAATTATCGTCCTATTTCTTTAACCAGTTGTCTTTGTAAAACCATGGAAAGAATGATTAACGCCCGATTGGTTTGGTTCTTGGAAAAACATGGTTTGATTTCGAAGTTTCAAAGTGGCTTTCGTCATAATCGAAGTACTGTCGATCAACTCATTCGCCTTGAATCTTTCATTCGTGATGGCTTTATTCGAGGTCACCATGTGGTATCTGTCTTTTTTGATCTTGAAAAGGCCTATGATACCACTTGGAAGTATGGTATTATGAGAGATCTTCACAATCTTGGGTTGAGGGGCAGGTTGCCCATTTTCATTCAGAATTTTCTTTCAAATCGTGTGTTTCGAGTCCGTCTTGGGTCAACCTTTTCAGGATTACATAATCAGGAAATGGGTGTTCCTCAAGGTAGCATACTTTCTGTTACTTTGTTCTTATTGAAGATCAATAGCATTGTTGACGTTGTTAATCCCGGGTTTGATAGGTCTTTGTTTGTGGATGATTTTTGTATTTCTTGTTCGTCACAAGGTATGTTGACAATCGAGACATTATTACAAAATTGTCTTAACAGAATTGGAAGGTGGGCGGATGAGAATGGTTTCCGTTTTTCAAAATCCAAGACGGTGTGTGTTCACTTTTGTAATAAGCGATCATTACATCCTGATCCTAAGGTCAAATTAAATGACTCTATCATTCCTGTAGTCCAACAGACTAAATATCTCGGCTTAATCTTCGATAATAAACTCAATTTTAAAGCTCATATTGATTATGTCAGGCAAAAGTGCCATAAAGCTTTGAATCTTCTGAAGGTTGTGTCAAAAATGGATTGGGGCGCTGATCGCATTGTTCTTCTTCGTCTTTATAGATCTCTAGTTAGATCTAAACTTGATTATGGCAGTGCAGTTTATAGTTCTGCTCGGAAGTCGTACCTTGCAAAGCTAAAACCCATCCAGAATCAAGGACTTCGACTTTGTTTAGGTGCTTTTCGTACTTCTCCTATGGAGAGTCTTTATGTGGAGGCTAATGAACTTCCCTTGTATTTAAGATACGAAAAGCTTTCCTTACAATATGCAATCAAACTGAAAAATAATTCTCGTAATCCAACATATGACGGTACCTTCATGCCACGATATACCCATTTTTATACAAGTAAACCATCAGCCATCAAACCTTTTGGTTTACGTATGAAAGAAGCTCTAACACATATACTTGATGTTACTGATATAGTTCCTTTCTTAATACCATATATTCCACCTTGGAAGATCACTGAACCAGTAATTGACTTATCACTGAGAACGTCTAAAAAGGGTTCTACAAGTGATTTAGTCTTCCTTAATAAATTTGGAGAAATCAGACATAAATACAGTAATTATCGTGCGATCTATACCGATGGATCAAAAGATCAGAATAAAGTAGGTGCGGCTTGTATAAGTGGTCCTATACGAAGGCAAGTTAGATTACCAAATGTTTCTTCTATATATACAGCAGAGTTATCAGCTCTGAAAATGGCTCTGGATGTTATAGAGCACACTAACGGAAGACGTTTTGTTATTTTTACAGACTCCCTGTCTAGTTTAACGGCTTTACAAAGTAAAAATCTTAAGCATCCTTATATTGTTCAGTTATTAGAAACTTTGTTTAAAATCAGTACATTAGGTAAACGAGTAGTATTTGCCTGGATACCAAGTCATACAGGCATTCAAGGAAATGAAAAAGCTGATAAGTTGGCAAAAGAAGCTCTCGATTTAGATGTAACAGAAATAAATATACCTTATACTGATCTAAAATCAAAGATTAACACTTACATTAAAAATAAATGGCAAGCATTATGGGATCTATATCCAAATAATAAACTTCACCAACATCAACCAGAATTGGATCACAAAATAATCTACCATTAGCTAAACGACGGGAAGACATTGTGTTGACCCGTGCTCGTATTGGCCATTCTCACTTGACACATGCATACTTATTTACAGCAGAAAATCAACCACATTGCATTCCATGTAATTGTACACTTACAGTAAAACACATTCTTCTTGAATGTGTTGATTTTGCTCATATTCGTACTAACTTTTATGATGTTCCTGATCTTAAGACATTATTCAGTGATGTTTCACGTTCATGCATTGTAAATTTTCTTAAAGTAGCCCAGCATAGAAAATTAAAAGTGCATCAAAAAAAGGATATTATACCTCAATAAAACGAGTAAGTGTCATAGATTCCAACCATGACAATTTTGAATTAATCCGAAGCTGAGAAAAAGAGACAGACCCTTTTGAAAATCGAAATTTTGATCCTTTATATTCAAGCCATCGAAGGTAGTCCGAATCTACCCCATACGCGTGACGTCACCGTATTGAGAGATAGCGTACCGTGCGCACTCTGCGCATAGCAAAGCCTAGCCAAACACGTACAATTCAGTGAATAAAGCCTCTCGAAAAGCCGAACTTCTTCGATCAAAATGGATGTTAATTATGATGACCAGGACATCGAGGACTTAGTTTTGGAATGTGATACGGAATCGGTGGAATCCAGTGAGGATAGTGACACCGACAGCGATAACGACGAAGGAGAAATTGGAGAAATTGATGAGGAAGTTGGAGAAAGTGACGAAGACGAAAGGGCTGTTGATGGCCAGCCTCTCCCATACCAGGATGAACCTCCTCCTCGCAACCCTGCCGTGGCCGCCCGTGTTCCAGCAATTGAGGGGGTTGATGCTGCAGCTGAAAATCTTCGCAACAGACTTGACCCTGCAAATGTTGATAATTGGTAAGTTTTAGCTCAGTTAATTTCGACATTGTCTCGGTTGCAACTTTAATTTTGTTGATAACAAAACCTTGTGTTATCTGTGTTGTCTTTTTATTTGTCACAGAATAAACAATTTCCAAATTCATCAGGTTGCAACTAATAACTTGCAACTTGAACTTCAAGTTAAACTTCTTTTAATTTAGGCCTAGGCCTAGAGGCCAAGTTATGAACAGTTTACATTTTAATTTATAATGTAGAGTGTAGACCTAAGTCTTGAAAAAAATGTCTATTAAAAGTTTTGGTAATCCTGGGTTTTAGGGGCATAAATTAATCATTCAGACGGCTGGGTGGGCACCTGCCTTGGCCGACCTTGGCCCGGCAGGGCTGGCATGCTGGTTAATTTATGCCCCAAAAACCCAGGATTACCAAAATTTTTAATCTTGTTTCATTTTTACACATATTTCTTTTTAAATGGCATGTGATTTTTAATGATGGAACATGTTTAATTAATTGTAATGTTAAAGCTGTAAAACTTGTTAAACCATAGTTAATGTTCGAGTCTTAATAATATTTTTATTTATTTTTTATTTTTTTTACGATGATCAGATCAGCAGTTAAACCAGATTTAACTTTGCTGGGACCGTGGCCTGGAAGACCACCCCTAATGTGTGAAAGAGAAAAATATACAACGGCAGTCTGAAAAAAAAATAAGTCTGCAAAAAAAGTTTCAAAGCTTTTGGGCCTATAAACAATATGTAATAAGGTAATGACCTCTTTTTTTTTTTTGTTAAACACCATTTTTTTTTTTTTTTTGTGAGAGAAATAATAAATATGTTGAAAGAAAAAGCATATTTTTTTCCAGAGCACTTCTACCCTACGAAGACTAAATATTTCTATGTTGTGGTTTTTTTTTTTTTATCTTATGACAAATACAGGTGCCAGTGTGGGCGTTGCGAAGTGCTCCCCTCTTTTAAAGCTACGGACTGCATTTGTTGTCGTTTGATACCGGAGGCCGAGAATGAGGCAGATGAAAACAATGTCAAATGTATAACAGATGCCCAGGACTTAGAGCCAGCCATACTGAATCCACTTAGTCTGTACATCGCCTGGTTGAGATACACAGAGAAGTGGAGGCGGGATGCAATAAACTTCAGAGCTAGAAACAATGAGTAAGCTAATATTAATTTGTAATGGGAGAATCTATTAAGAATGGTATACATTTGCTCATTTCCCATTAAAAATATTAACAAAGGGAAAAAAAAGCATTTAAATAAGAAAATGAAAAAAAAGGGGGGGGGGACAGAATACACCAACAAAAAATCAGGGGTCAATTTATGCTGGCCATTGTTTATCTTGAAAATGTAATGTACCATTTTAAAATTGCAGTTCATGCAAATTTGATCAAGGATCAATGTTCATCAATCTAACTACCAAAAAGAAAAGAGGAATAGGAAGATTTTGTTGTTGTTATGGGTTGTTGGCCATGGGTGGGGTTTATTGGTCTTACTCTTAAATTTTGTTTATTGAAAGTAATAATTTTCTCCTTTTTCTTTTATATCTCCCACTCTTTTCACAGGAAATACCGTTACGTGGCCTATCGCCAATTCGTCCGCTGGATATGGGGATTTCTAGGCCGAAGAGTGAGGGTCCAGCTACCTGCCTGCGTCCATGCAAGGGTGATGAGGGCCTATCCTGATGCAGGCAACAATTACAAAGGAACCATCTTGAGACCTCTCAATGTGCGATGAACTTTGATGAACACTATAGACATTGTGTGTCAACAGAAGTGCTGTAATTCATTGTTTTCCTGACCTACCGACCACTGCCAGTCAGTATTGAAAGTAAAGACTCTAATACATAAATTGCGTCCTCAAAGTTACAGTGCTAGTTTTATGTTATGTGTTTATAAATCATAATACAGAGAAACCTTTTCAGAAGTTATATTGGAGTTGATGCATATTTGTGTTTTTTTTTCCAGTGAGTACTAAGAACAAAGCAGAGATAATAAAAATAAAATACCAGGGGCCCATTTCATGAAGCTTGCATGAGTTATGAAGGACTTTACGACCGACTGGTGAACATTTTTTGTGCCTTCAGCTGTTGGGAATGCAAGCTTTTGATAATCTAAGACTAATATAGAAGGAGAAATGATAACCAGTAGTTTGTAAAGTTGTTCTTAACTTACGAACAACTTTATGAAACGGGGCCCCTGATTCTGAAGGGAAAAATGATCTTAATTAAATGATGTTAAGGCGTTTTGACGAGTGTTAATTTCTGGGGGAAAAAATAGCTGTAACTATCAATTCATCACCATAAACATTAGTAAGAATACATTGTAGCACCCCCCCCCCTCGAAAAAAGGCAATTACCTTTGAAAAAGTAATGTCTGTGTAAAGTGTGTATGTGTGTTTACAAATGCATGTAGTGTATATACAAGGACTTACAGGTGTGGTATTTGTGTTTGTGTGCGCAGTGCGTGGGTGCAGTTTGTGTTTAATTGTGAATGTGTTAGGTGACAGTAGTGGTAGTTTTTACATTGTATCATATGTGGCATCGTGTTTGCTTGTTGTGGCTGCATATCAGAACAAATTACAAAGAAAAAATAATGAGCAATAACAGATGGTATGAGCTACAATTTTTTTTTAAATTTATTGTACACAACATGAGATGTAAAAAAAGAAAAAAAGCAAGAGCTTCATTTATGTAGGCAGAACATAAGTTGTAAAAAAGGCAAGAGCTTCATTTATGGTCAGCACACATTAATGACCTGCTTATTAAAAGTTAAAATACTTATGGTAATGCATGAAATGTCCCCATCCCCCCCCCCCAGAAAAAAAGAAAAAAAATAGCCAAACAATGTACTAGTTACTCCAGATGTTCCAAAGGATTAATCCTCATTCCATCAAAATTTGTACAGCTAGTCAAAACAATGTGAGTTGTCTCATCTATGACCTGTTTGAGGTCATATGAGCTGAAATCAGTGTGCTTTTCCTCATAACTTTGCCATAAATTACAACTTTGAAAAGAAGTGGCATTGTCTTGTAGGAAGATACTCAAGCAAGCCACATTTCATCAAAAGCATCCTGCTATTATGGAGTTATGCAATGAGGATTGAGCTATTACTATTGCTGCTTTATAAACCTCAATCAAGCCATAGCTGACACTGACTGGTACCATGAACTCGCTAAAACCGATCATTCTCGGGGGTCAAAATGCATGTATGAGTCAACCGAGATGAATAGTTGTGTTGTACATGTATGCTTCCAGACCATTATCCTTCTAATAACATACTCTGAGAATCTTCGAAAATAAGCATATACATGTAGTGTCTAGTTTGGTATGGGCATTTTTCAAGTATTTTTCATAAATTGAACAAATACAAAAATAGAGCATTAATTGTACCAAACATCAGATGTAAAAATACAAAAAGGCAAGAGATTTTTTTATTTCTTATGAAAAAAAAAAATCATTTTCTCACATACCATGAAATATTATGATTGGCAAGGCTACACTGAAACCCCTTTGAGCTTGGATACAACAAAATCTTTATAAATTCATGTTTCAGGTCTCAAATTTTAATATGTCTTTGTTTTGGACTCTGTTACAGTGAAAAACCCGATGTAACAAGCAATCCTCGCTATTACCACATTTCACTGTACTGCAAAAATAAATAGATAAATAAATGAATAAAATATAAGAATATGGTGATAGCTTCAGATTTTGCATTTGTTATTACATCTGGTAATGTGCTTTCTATGCATTTTTATATATGTATATTGCATAAAATATAAGATATATCATAGGCAAGAGATCTTTAAATACCAGTGCAGGGTATACATGAATGATCAGCACCTCTCCCTCCCCCCCCCCCCAAAAAAAAATCTTTTACTGAACAGCTTTTTTGTTTGGAGTACTAGTATTCTTAATCTTTGCCGTCTCTCTAAGTGAGGAACCTGAACCAAATATATTACAAACGAGAGATGCATGAGTGAGCATCATGAGTGAGCATACCTTCTTATGGAACATAAGAGCACTGAATAAATCAGTAGTTTGACATTCACCTTTAAAATCAAAATAGTGGTAACATTAACAATGAATAAATCAATACGTGAAAGGTGTGTAATAAGAGAAAATAAAATAGAAACATTTGAGGGCAATCACTCGAAAGAATGGCTTTGAAACGATCAATATGAAGACAAAAAAAGGATTGTATAAAACATAACTTTCTGCTAAATGCATATATGTAAAGAGAATTAATGGTAACACAATGTGTAAATGAAATTAAAAACCATATTTAAATGAGATGAGACAGTAGGTGGTCACTTTCGCATGTGACATTTATCATGAAAGAATGTACATGATGTCTGTTTACAAAACTTCTAATATTAAAACAAATATGTAAACCTTAAACTTCAACCTTACCATATTAACCTTCCATTGTAGACATCTTTTATAAATCAGCCTTTTTGGCAAGAAAATATGACAAGTATTGCTTCAATAACCAACATAACATAAAAAGTTTGATATAGGGTCCAACTTCATCCTCACTTTCATGCAACACTGGACAGTTATCTTGCAGTCGCAGTTGTATTGCCAATGGCGGGGATGATGATGTTGAAGATGTTGTTGCAGATGATGTAGACGAGGTAGTAGCTGTAGATGATGCTGAAAATATAGTTGCAGATGATGATGCAGAGGTACATGTAGCTGTAGATGATGTTGAAGATGTAGTTGCAGATGATGTTAAAGAGGTAGCTTTAATAGATGATGTTGAAGATGTAGTTGCAGATGAAGATGAAGACGGAGCTTTAGATGATGTTGAAGATGTAGTTGCAGATGATGCTGAAGAGGTAGCTGTAGACATGGTAGATGACATTGAAGATGTAGTTGCAGATGAAATCAAAGATGGAACAGACGTTGGTGTATTGGATGTAAAAGGATGCTCTGCCTTGAACACTGTCGGAACAGCATCGTCCTTCAAATCTGGTGGGTTAGAGCGCAGACCACTCTGATACATTAATAGTGATGTGGACGTATAATTCTCGGGAAGAAAATGTCCGCTGCATACAATTATCCTGGCATATGCACGTGCATCTTTTGCATCAAACTTTCTTTTCTTACCGATGAAGGCAATCCAACTCTTTTGGATTAGAGAGAATGGCTTGCCTTCTGATGGCATTTTGCCTGGCATCTTGTGCATAAAATAACCATCTTTGGCTTCATTGCCACAACCATATATCATACAACGTCTGCCTCCTGATTTCCTGGGTCTTTTATTCTCTGGTTCATCCATCAGCACCTGGAAGACACATTTAAAAAATATATATAATTGTAAAATGTTAACAGACACACACATACTCAAATTAGTCTCGTTTGGTACTGTGCAGGGATGAAAGAAAATAACAAGCATACCTGTAGGGTCTACATGTACACGTACACAGACAAAAAAAGACCTAGAGATAAAACTGTACTTTTGAGAAAGCAAGCAAGTTTAAACTACATGAAATGAATTGTTTTTTACACAAAAAATGCCCTCATCCTGATCTAAAGAACTGATCAGCAAGCAAGTGTTGGAAGTAAGATTTGTTGGTTTGAACACACACCATCTACACAGATAAAATGTAGTTTGGGGGAAACTAAATGCTTGATAATTTTGACATTTTCATTTGTAATTACATGTAGTTAAAGTGCATTATTTAAAATCACCTCTTTTTCCTTACAACAAGTAATTGTGTGGCACCAAAAAAGGTTAACACACTTCAACATAAGACCAGTGTAAAGTAAAATAAATCTATACCTACTGTAGCTAGTTTTTTTTTTTTTTTTTTTTTTAAATTGGAGTTAGCTTATGGGCATTTATGTTACAAATGACCATAAGCGTACAGGACTACTTTCGTCAGGGGGGGGGGGGGGGGGCTGAAGACTTTTACCCGAATATCAAGATGGGTCTGAAAAAATTGACAAGCAAAAAAAAAAAAAAAATCATCTCCCTTTTTCGGACAGAAATGGACTTAATATCATGTTATTTTTCTACTTTGAAAGACTTTTTTGGTCAAGAACTTTTAACAAGCAAAAAAAAAAAAGAAAAAAAAAGATTTTTGGGCAGAGCTTGCCCGAATATCAAGTGATTTTTGCCCGAATATTGGTGCTCGAGAAATGGCAGGGGGGCTGCAGCCCCGCTCCCCCGGCTCGTACGCTTACGCAAATGACCTTTCCATTTTCCATAAGGTCTAAGGGGCCAAGGGCCAATTTAGTATTTATGCCCAGCCGCCATTAAATCCGCCAGTACAAGTGGAAATTAAGTCAAGCCTTTCTGCTTTTAATTGTTGAAATTATGTTCATTACAATGGAATAAATGCCATTTGTATCAATTTATAACTTTAAAAAAAATCATTATGACAAGACTGAGAGTCGAACCCGGGACCGCATGTAATACGAATAGTACTGCATGCATTTGAAAGTCACCTTAACCGCTCGACAACGAGCGACTGACAGCAAAGAGCGGTGTTCAATAACATTTGTTTTTTTAGCTTTTTAAAATTTCTCTTCCCCCGTTTATCCGTATAAAATTTAGGCAAGCTAGGGAGGCTTATTACCAATTTGAGGATGACTGGGTATATTCGCTAACATTAGCCGGTCTAAGGATAGGCCAAGTCCAAAACAAGACATGAAGGGAATAAGGGATGCCTGACAAAGCATCTTAACTGTTACAGAATTTAAATACAATAAAGAAAATGATCAATCACTTGACTTGAGCCTTTTTTAATTTTTGAGGAATAGATCTAGTTTTTGCATTTTCTGTTTGGAATGCATTTTCCATTAGCCTAGCATTAACAGTTAGCAAGTAGCATTACTGACAGTAGGGTGTCCGGAGAAAAAAATTATTTTTCTTATTTCAAAATGATATTAAATTTTCTTTCTGGATTTGAAAAATAATAACCATCAAACTGACAGAAATATGATATTTCATGAAAAATTCCAGTTAATTACTGTAAAATAAGAGAATGAAATCGGACCATTTTTCAGCTTTTTCCTGCCATAGGCTATGTAGTTAAGAAATGGGACACACACAAATCCAAATTTTGAGCTTCCGAAACCTGTTACGACTTTATACTTAATGTCAAAAACTTGACCCTTACATGACCAGATAGGAAATTTTACAATCTTTCTGATGGTATGAATTTTTTCAAGGTTTGAATATCAGATCACAGTGTAAAATTGCAAAAAAGTGACAAAATTTGTGTAAAACAGAAATTTCAGTTTCCCATAGGAAACGCATGGGGAAATGGCAATCTGAATACACACAAATATAAGGGTTTGCAATTTATCTCTTATCTTAATTTTCTAGTGAGCCTAAAAACTTGCCCCTAGTGTCAAAAGAATGACCAGGATTTTCTCTTTCCATACATTCCAAATATGAGATAAAAATTAATTCAGATCACATTGTAATAACAGGATGAATTTGCCCCCAAAATTGTGCCATTTTTCCCCCTGAATCAGCACGTTTTTAAGCTGACACTTTTCAGTGCGAATACTGACTACCGCCATGGAGAAATTATCTAGTAATTTGGCCTTTATCCATGCTAGTTGTTTCTTTTTTATCTCATCAGAAGCAAAAAAAAAAAAAAAAAAAATAATAATAGGAATGGTCTACATCATAGGCCTACATCAAAGTACATGTATGAATAACGATCCCCTGAGCTGAGCCGAGTTGTGCAGCAGCGAATGAACGAAGCTAGCATATGCACACCCGCCGAGAGCCGCAGCGGCAGTGCCGTGGTTAGCTGCTGTTCACGAGAACATTTTTTTAATGTTCACACCAAGTTGACAGGCCAAGCATGTCATGGCGTTTACCTCACATTTATACTTTTAAATAATATTTTAAAAAGAGTAGACATAGTATACTTACGGTTAAAAGGTAAACCAAAAAGTATCGTTTGATCGGTCCGCTCTTCGCCCAACTTTTAACAATAACAGTGAAATGATCGATGAGAAGATGTACGGACGTAAAATCCTCGAAAAAAAATCACAAAAAGTCAAAAGAATCACTATCCTGATTAGGAAACAATTACAAGAAAACTGCAAATCCTCAAACGAGAGTTTTCCATTCAAAACACGTCATATAAAATCAGAAAAATATTTCGACCGCTGTGTTATTATGGAGTTAAACAGCCTGTTTTCGGTAGTTTCAGGACAATTGGTAGTTGGAATACGCAGAGCTGAGAAGGTTGATTGCAGGGTTCTCATCACGGTGATGTCACGAATTAGGCTCGCTCATTTCTGGTTCACAAACGTATATTGCCTATACCATTCGCGGCGCGAGAGGGCTAGTTTCTATGCTGGTCTACTTTAAAGAGATTAATCTTTTTATTAGATTTTAAGTAGGAAACTGTTTGAATCCCAATCACAACAGGTATGCCCTTGGGCAAGGCATTTCATTCCAATTGCCTAGTCTTTCGGAGGAGACTCTAAGACGGCGGTCCCGTGTAAAGGAGAGTCACACCATTTGCACGTAAAAGAACCTGCTTCTCTTTTCGTAAAGAGCAGGGAAGTTATCCCGGTGAAGTAGTTAACATATTTAGTTATTATCGACAATCTCCAATCCACGTTTATTTTTTGGCGTGAAATCTGAAAGGAAAACTACTATTGTATAATTATATAAAACTTTATAGAATTATTATTGTTCGACACTTATATGACACTCAAGTGTTGATAGTGTCGTTAATCATTTATCAATCAATCAAACCTACATCTTCTACCATCCTATCTCTTCTACCATTATACGTCTACAACCATCCTACCTCTGCTACCATCCTACCTCTTCTACTATTCTCTCCTACTACCATCCTATCTCTACAACCATCCTCTCGTACTACAATCCTACCTCCACTACCTTCCTCTCCTACCATCCTACCTCTACTACCACCCTACCTCTTCTGCTATTCTCTCCTACTACCATCCTACTTTTACTACCATCCTCCCTCTACTACCATCCTACATCTCCTACCATTCCTCCTCCACTACCATCCTACCAACACTACCATCCTATCTCTACTACCATCCTATCTCTACTACCATCCTATCTCTACTACCATCCTATCTCTACTACCATCCTATCTCTACTACCATCCTATCTCTACTACCATCCTACTTCTACTACCATCCTATATATCTTACTATTCCACCTCTACTACCATCGTACCTCTACAACCATTCTCTCCTACTACCATCTTAACTCTACTACCATCCTACCTCTTCAACCATTCACTTCTACTACCATCCTCTCCTACAACCATCCAACCTCTATTACGATTCTCTCCTACTACCATCCTACCTCTACTACCATCCTACATCTTCTACCATCCTATCTCTTCTACCATACTACCTCTACTACCGTCATACTTCTACTACCATCCTAACTTTACTACCATTCTTCCTTGAGTTACATCCTAGCTCTACCATTTTCTCCTACCATCCTACCTCTATTACCATCCTACATCGACTACCATTCTATCTCTTCTACCATCCTACCTCTACGACCATTCCCTCCTACTACATATTACCTCTACTACCATTATACGTCTACAACCATCCTACCTCTGCTACCATCCTACCTCTTCTACTATTCTCTCCTACTACCATCCTATCTCTACCACCATCCTCTCGTACTACAATCCTACCTCCACTACCTTCCTCTCCTACCATCCTACCTCTACTACCACCCTACCTCTTCTGCTATTCTCTCCTACTACCATCCTACTTTTACTACCATCCTCCGTCTACTACAATCCTACATCTCCTACCATTCCTCCTCCACTACCATCCTATCTCTACTACCATCCTATCTCTACTACCATCCTATCTCTACTACCATCCTATCTCTACTACCATCCTATCTCTACTACCATCCTATCTCTACTACCATCCTATCTCTACTACCATCCTATCTCTACTACCATCCTACCTCTACTACCATCCTACATCTCTTACTATTCCACCTCTACTACCATCGTACCTCTACCACCATTCTCTCCTACTACCATCTTAACTCTACTACCATCCTACCTCTTTAACCATTCACTTCTACTACCATCCTACTCCTACTACCATCCAACATCTATTACGATTCTCTCCTACTACCATTCTACCTCTACTACCATCCTTCATCTCCTACAATTGCAGCTCAACTACCATAATACCTCTTCTACCATTCACTCCTACTACAATCTTACCTCTATCATTCTC
Source organism: Heliocidaris tuberculata (assembly GCA_025618425.1). NCBI lineage: Eukaryota > Metazoa > Echinodermata > Echinoidea > Camarodonta > Echinometridae > Heliocidaris > Heliocidaris tuberculata. Next base: position 1,000,687 of record CM046844.1, on the reverse strand, counting down.
TCCTAACATCCTACCCCTACTACCACCCTACCTCTACTACCTTTATTACGATCATACCTCTAATACCATCTGACCATTCTCTCCTACTCCCATCCTACCTCTAATACCATCCTACACGTCCTACTATTCCGCCTCCACTTCTATACTACCTCTTCTACCATTCTCTGCTACCATCCTACCTCTAATACCATCCTACCTCTACTACCATCCTACCTCTACTACCATCCTACCTCTACTACCATCCTACCTCTACTACCATCCTACCTTTACTACCATCCTACCTCTACTACCATCTTACATTTCCTGCCATTCCACCTCTAGTACCATCCTACCTCTACCATACTCCCCACCATCCTATCTCTACTACCATACTACATCTTCTACCATTCTCTCCTACCATCTTTCCTACTACCATCTTACCTCTACTACCATCCTACCTTTACTACCATCCTACCTCTACTACCTTTCCACATCTACTCTTCCACCTCCACTACAATCCCGGGACTACCATATTACCTCTTCTACCATTCTCTCTTACTACCATCCTACCTCTACTACCATCTTACATCTCCTGCCATTCCACCTCCACTACCATCCTACCAACACTACAATCCTACTTCTACTACCATCCTACCTTTACTACCATTCTACCTCTAGTACCATCCTACCTCTACCATTCTCTCCTGCCATCCTACTTCTACTACCATCCTACCTCGACTACCATCCTACCTCTACTACCATCCTACCTCTACTACCATCCTATCTCTACTACCATCCTACCTCTACTACCATCCTATCTCTACTACCATCCTACCTCGACTACCATCCTACCTCTACTACCATCCTACCTCGACTACCATCCTATCTCGACTACCATCCTACCTCGACTACCATCCTATCTCGACTACCATCCTACCTCGACTACCATCCTACCTCTACTACCATCCTACCTCTACTACCATCCTACCTCTACTACCATCCTACCTCTACTACCATCCTACCTCTACTATCCTCTCCTACTACAATCCTACTTCTACTGCCTTCCCCCTACTAACATCCTACCTCTACTATCCTACCTCTACTAATATCCAATCTTTACAACCATCCTATCTCTATTATCATCCTACATCTATTACCATCCTACCTCTACTATCCTCTTTTACTACCATCCTACCTCTACTAATATCCAATCTTTACAACCATCCTATCTCTATTATCATCCTACATCTATTACCATCCTACCTCTACTAACATCCTACCTCTACTGCCATCCTACCTATAAAGGGACTGTACTAACTAATATAGGAGGGCGCCATCTCAAGTCAGACAGAAAATTTTTAAGTACTTTCAAAATTGGTTTTAGCTTCCGGTTAGGTGTAATATGTTGAATGCAAAGGAAATGGAGACTATGAAGAGACATATTAAGTTCTAGCGAGGAAAGCCACTGACTCTTCATGCACATCGAAAATTAACATATTTCAAACTGTTTGAGTTAAAATAGTAATTGGGGATCATTTCTTAAATTTAAAAAAAGTTCTTCCGTAGAAGATGTAACATCATGATAATTATGCTTCTGAATCTGCCCTTTTGGTTTAAATAGTTCTCAAACTTTCTAGTCAAAATGCTGATTCATGTTGCTACGTTTTTGAGCAAATATTACATTGCTTATCTTATCATATAGGATAAAAATAAGAGTTATTATAATCATATCGGTACCAGGTAATATCATGAGAAAAGACAGGTGTGATTTTTCATATTGTTTCACGGTTGGGATGGATGCCTTAAAGTGCGTGGGTAATAGTGTGAGAGGTTATCATTAATTGTATACAGGCCTTCGGTGTTGGTGAAACACCGAAACTGAATTCAAAGGTACGTGTTCGTCATGGGATTACATTTGAATGTATTGCATCCCCACTTGCTGGGGCAGTGTCTGGTGTCGAGCGAGTGTCTTTACACTAATGAACAAATAATACACATCCAGAATCCATGTCACTTCGAGTGCTCTATGTTCAGTCTGAAAAAAAAGATAATTTGTAAGGGTGAGCACCATTACCTTAAAAAAAAAAAAAAAAAAAAAAAAAAAACACTGCTTAATGAGTTTAATTGGTGTTGTAAGGTAAGGTCAAATCTAGGCTGACACAGTGTCGTTTTAAAGAAATATTTTTAGTGGGAGGAGGAGCGGGGTGAATGGTGGAATAAGTTTATGATTCCGTGTGTATGTTCCCTTCCTCCCCTCTCCTGTCTCTCTCACGCCCTCTGTCCCTCTCTCCCTCCCCCTTCCCCTTCTTTCTCTTTCTCTCTCTCTCTCTAGCTGCATGATGAGATTTTTTTTCCCCTACTAATTGTTATCGGACGCTTTCAGGAAGGCGCATCTAAAGTCTGGCGGAATTTTTAAAAATACTTTCGAAAGTGGGTGGAGCTAGCAAAGTTAGTTTAAATTATTAAATACAGAGCAAATGAAGACATAGATTAAGTTCGAACGAGGAAAAGCACTTACTGATTTTCATAACCTATCATGGATAATTATATCGAATATTCAGTTATCAATTTAGAAAAGCCTACAGTATCTTTATCATCTTGAGAATAGACAGGTGTCGTGTTTGATGGTTAGGGTTTAGTGTACGACGGTTGGTTTCTGTGTTAGAGGTTAGGGATCTACAGTGCGTATCAAAAAAAGTACACCCTTTGAAAATATCCTCCGAAATCACAATTTCACAATTATTGTTAGGGTCTGTTTCATCGGATGACAATATAAGTATTGACAATTTTTTACGCGTGAGTGAGTATACTGGCTACTTTTGTGAAACTCGCAAAAATACCTAGGTCTTAAATTTGATCAAAGTGAGTATCAAAAGCAGTAACTGCATGTTCTCCCTTAAGTATCAATAATTGCTTTGAACAGTCATTCACTCCTTAGCCCTATTCCTGTAGTGTACACTCACAATGGTGTATCCAAAAATTGTTAAGGGGGAGGGGCGAGATGCTCCCAAGACAGGGGTTAAATGTCGGCCTATCTGGACAGCTCCGTTTTTGGTGGTATATGCACATACCGGGGCAAGAGGTCTGGATCTATACTGTTAGTCCTTTAGACACTAAATAACCCGGCTTCGAACATAAAGTCAGTCGGCATAATGATAGCGAAATAGAGTGGTTAAATAAAAGCTCTCTCAAATTTTCATCGACATTTTTTATTCTTAGCCATTTAGTCAGTCGGTGTTATTTACACGTTGATATATCCTATTTTTCACATTAACTTCTTATAGCCAATATGACCATATCAGCGGAGTCTCTGCATGTGGACATAAATTATGTTCGACGCTCTTGATACTAGACAACGGGAAAGCCGACTGGTATCAGAGCGATATCTTGCTTAAATCCAAAGTATGCAGGGTCGACAAGGACAGCTGCAGAAAACCGACAAAAGTTCCAAACGTCCAAAAGAAGGGAGTACAAACGACACAAGACAACATCGTCAAAATAGTTAAGGTATGGTTTATGCCTGTGGGTTTATTGAAAACATTTTTAAAAAGTTCATTACTTATAGCTTTTTTTACTTTTGTAACCAATTTCCTTCTGAGAGGAATGTGAATAACCCTGATGGGTTTGAAAACACTACCTCAAAGGAACGTTGATGTAAGTAGACAATACTCCAGTCTGGTTAGGAAAACAGAGAGAAAATCATTATTTTAATGAAAAAATAAAAATGTCGATGAAAATTTAAGAGAGCTTTCATTTAATTATTGTATTTCACAATCGTTACGCCGACTGACGTTGTTCGAAAGGGGAATTATGTAGAGCGTAATGTAACTAAAAGCCTATTATTTAAGTGAAAACAGTAAGATCCAGACGTCTTGCCCCGGTATGTGGCATATACCACCAGAAAGCTGAACTCTTCAGCTTTAATGTGGTATAATCATCTAAGAATATTAAAAAATGTCGATGAAAATTTGAGAGAGCTTTTACTTGACCATCGTATTTCGCACTCGTTACGCCGACTGACTTTATGTTCGAAGCCGGGTTATTGAGTGTCTAAAAGACTAAGTTTAAGTTAAAACAGCAAGATCCAGACATCTTGCCTCGTTATGTGGCATATACCACCAGAAAGCTGATTTCTTCAGCTTTAATTCGGTATAATCAACTATAAGAATAAAGAATGTCGATGAAAATTTGAGAGAGCTGTTTTTTTAATCATTACATATTTCACACTCGTTATACCCCGAGTGATCCTACATTCGAAAGGGGGATTATGTAGAGCGTAATGTAACTAAAAGTCTTTATTTTTAGTTAAAACAGTAAGATTCATACATCTTGCCCCGGTATGTGGCATATACTACCAGAAAGCTGAACTCTTCAACTTTAATTTGATATAATCAGTGAAGAATAAGAAATGTTGATGAAAGTTTGAGAGAGCTTTTTATTCCATCGTCACCCTTTACGCCGAGTCATTTTGTTCGATAAGCCACTGGATGAAAAATCGCGATCATTTTTATTTGCGTTCGCTGTTCTGTCATTTCTCCATTCAAAGAACTCAAATTACGTTATTAGCAAAAATTATCAGTGACCTACGCTGATATTTTATGAAACCGGTTCATTTCTATTTCGGTTGTATTTCCAGTTCCACATAGCTTTACAGAAGTGTTTTTTTTTCCTACCAAATAAGCCTTTTTTTGAAGAGTTATTTCTTTTTCTTTTTCGTATTTGTCGTTTTGTCTACACCGTAATTGGTCGCTGAACTTGTGGTCGCCAAATTCAAGGAGCGACAGACTGCAAACCGTCAGAGTCAGACGGATGAAATTTTATGAAGGAGGTTTTATGAAAAGTGGTCGAGTATTCAGAAACCATGGTGAAGACGAGGGCACAAAGAGAGCAGGGTTTCGTGACACCCAGTCCCAAAACAGTGGACCAAGGCCAAGTAAAAAATCAGGGCACAAGTCGAAGAAGAAATGATGCCACACAGAAGTCAAGGAATGGGACCGACATGACCGAAGTGAAATCTAACAAACGGCAAGTTGTCCCAAGCAAGCTCAGAAATCAAAATGCTTGATTTGTATTTACTTTTTTAATGAAACTTATTTATTTACAGTCCATCATATTAGGTCTTACTTGAATATATGAATCAACCAAAATATGAAATGATAATTGATATAAATTATCTGAGTGAGGAGCACTGACTTAGTCTAGACTTTATTTAGATCTAGCCTGGAATTTAAATTTTAAATTAAAAGTAAAACCCCATTTTTTACCCTAGAATTAACAAATATTGGGGAAAAAATGTGAAATATTAATTTTAATGGTTACCGGTAGGTTGAATGTTGTCCAAACGATGCTCCGAAAAAGCCTTCACTGCGCTCGTAGACCCGGAAGTGTCCCGTAATATCATGGACCTACAGTCCATCACGCAATTTTCAGGTCCACCATACGTTAGACAAGACCGCTACAAGCGCGCGGGCATCGCACGCATTTTGATTGTGCGTCTTCTGCATGCATGCAGTAGCAGTCTTGTCTAACGTATGGTGGATCTGAAAATTGCGTGAGTGACTGTAGGTCGATGACATTACGGGACACTTCCGGGTCTACGAGCGTAGTGAAGGCTTTTTCGGGGCGTCATTCGGACAACATTCAACCTACTGGTAACCATTAAAATTAATATTTCACATTTTTTCCCCAATATTTTTTAATTCTAGGGTAAAAAATGGGGTTTTAATATTCTAAAGCTATGGTGAAGAGGAGATGAGAGAAGCTGGCTCACGGTAAAGGTGATTTTCAGGAGGTTCTTTAGACTCTAAAATGGCTGCTCTATTGCAGAGTGGGGTTAAAAAACCAGGCTCTGTGAAGAGTAGCGTCAGCTTTTTTTTTTTTTACTCTTCAAAGAGCCTTCCAGGCTAGGAGCACTCACACTTATGCGAGGTTATTGGAGATTGAGTGAGGAGATGAGACTGAGACTGAGTGAGACAGTCACATGAGAAATTTGATGAATTACTAATCATTAACACTGTAGTCTATAGAAATTTAGATCTACCTCACCGATTTTATTTTTGGAATGATCTTTTCTGACATCAGTGAGTTGAATTTATTGTATTTTGTTGACATGGTTGTGTCGGTATTTGTAAATCAAATGCCGATTTTGAGTGAATGTTGATGACTTTTGTGCTGTGGTGTTTGAAAATGTTGAGGTGTAGGACTATATGTATAGTAATGTTGCTATGAGTGCTTGTGACATAGACCTACTGAGAAAATCACCTAGGAGTCATTTAGGTGTGAAGCACACTCATATTAAAGAAAAACAGCAACAACATCACTAATTAGTCTAGTGAAACACACAGACTTGCCCGTTAATTATTGATGGAATGAAGATTTCTAACTTCGATGTTCTAATGTTGGAATGCAGGGCACCTCTATTATTTGAATCAAGTTAATCATGTGTAAATGTAATGTAGGATACCCTTACAAATCCTGATATATTCAATTTGATACAAGAGATGACTTAGTAATGCCTTTAATTTGTTTCTTTTTTTTTTGTCTGTCCTTAGTTTTAGGCAAGATATGACGATCACCGACACTCCAAGAAATACAAGGAATACAAAGACGCCAAGATGTAAGAGCCCCAATACCAACAAATCTAAAGAAATGAGACAAAAAACTCCAGCTAAGCAAGCTGGTAGAGTTGACAAGGAAGATGATAATGATGAGGAGGAGGATGATGTAGAAGGTTGTCATGGTGATTTACAATCAGATGATGATGTGATCCAGCAAAAGGCAGACATGAAAAGTAGGAGGAGTGGTAGGAAACAAAGAACGGGACACAACGTTCGAGAAGTAGAGGAGACTGCAGTCACAGAACCAGCTCTTGAAGAAGAAGATGATGAAACAATGGAACCAGAGGAGAATGAGGAACAGGAGGAGGAGGAGGAGGAGGAAGAGGAGGGGATGGAAGAATTGCAAGAGGGAGAGGAAGAAGAGAAGGAGAACAGTGAAAGTAAGAGTGATACCTTGGACACTGATGATACAAGTTTACACCGGAAACCCCAAACAACAGAAGGAGGTGAAGAAAAAAAATTTAAAAGAATACAGTGTTATATTATTTGTGCTTGTGAGGATTTGTAAATATTGATTACTGAGCATAGAAACTGAGGAACAGAAGGCATTTAAATGTGGGATTTTAGTATTAAAAGTTCAAGAAGTAGTACATGTGGCAGGAGGAGGAGTAGTAGTAGTAGGGTCATTCCATGTCAAATCACAAAATGGGAATAAACCTTACCCCTTCAAATTGGCCCAAATTTGGTATAATTTGTGCTTTTAGAGCTGAAAATAGGTTTTAGCCATATCAATCTACTGGTTTTTTCGCCATGCAAGCATTCCACAGGCATGTTGGCAAAAAAGATTGACCCCTTTTTTTTTTCTTCCAATTTTTAAACCTCTGTAACACATAATTTGTTTGGGGGTTTCTATCCATCCTACTGTCCAAATTGGTTTGCTCCAAAAGTGATGACTTTTTGACGTGTGTTCATATTCAGAGATTGTCATGCTTTTGTTTGCATTAACTAACTGTAATAGCTCTATAGTAGCAGCTTGATTTTTAAGATAGTTCACTATAGTTTAATTTCCATTTATTTTCAGGTTCTATGACATCTATTACGGAGGAGATAGATGCAGAGAGTGACGATGATGCACCGCAAGATATATCCTTCTCAGCTAGCAGACAAGAGGCCTTGGACTCCATCTCACAAGCTCTGCAACAAACTAAGAGGTAAGGTCAAAGGTCAGGGTATCTTCTTTCAAGCAGCTACGGCGGTTCTCGACACATGCTATGGCAGTAAATGCTCCGTGGTCAAGTTTTAACGCCACCTAAATTCCAAATTTCAACCCTGGACCTAATATTATACCTAACCCTAACTGTATAGCCAACTTAAAATCAAATCGCAACCGTAACCCTTACCATATATCTTTGAGGAAATAAAGTATGGAGCAAATTTAGCCGAAGCATGTGTTAGATTACCGATGCAGTGGCTCAGCTAGGCAAGTTGGTCGTGACTTTAGAATAAGAATGTTCTTTTACCAGTTGATATTGAGCCAGAGAACAATATGAAATGATGATCCATAACTGTTTTAAAGGATGAATACACTTTTTTTTTTTTCTACAGTGTGTTTCTTTTGTAAATGTACATAAAAAAGAAGAACATAGTCATCTAAAAATTTGGTTTTTGGTGTTAGTAGTATTAGTGGTATTAGTTTTTCTCGTTTATCTTACAAGCCATAACACTTTGAATTGATTTTGCAAGATAGCCCTTCTCCGAAGAGATTTTAAGGAATATTATACAGGTTATCTTTACATTTTGCACTTCTAGAGTCTTTCATTTTTAAATTAAAGCAAGCTAAGTTTGACTTGGGAACTATCTGGTGCCCTTTTCAATTTCTGATTTCAGAACAGAGGAGAGAGCTAAGGAGAAGAGAAGAAATCGAGACAAGCTCTTGAAGCTGCAGAAAGAGCGGAAGAAGATTTCTCTGGAACATTCCCGGCTACCGGAAGACTTCTTGTCAGAGGTTGCTAGGACACCAGATGGGTGAGTCTTCTTGAAATACATGCCCTTACTGAAAAAGAAAACAACAGCCTGAAATTCTGTTTCACTGGTTGAAATATTGTTTTTCTTGTATAATATGGTGATGAGAATACCATATTATCTGCCATTGTTTTAGATGAATAGAACATATCGTGACATGTAGATGAAAAAAAAAAAAAAGAGGCAGGAGAGTCTTTTCCTTGTATGGATACCAATTTAGGATTACTGTAGCATCCAGCTAATTATTTCTGGAAAACCATAGATTGTATTTACTTTGGTAGTGGAATTGTACAAACCATTTTCTTTGGTTAGTGTGTTCCCAGTACATGTACATATACTTAAGTTCAAAGAAAGTAGAACTTCATATTTGATAGAAATTTGTTAATACACTTTTAAATACAGTGGAAACTCGTTGTAAAGAGCTCTGTTATAAAGAGGTTCCTGATATAACATGCTGCTCCCAGGTCTTCATTTTCTTTTGCTTTTTATGCCTCCGCCCACCGAAGGTGGTGCCGGAGGTATTATGTTTTTGGGTTGTCTGTCCGTCCGTCTTACCCGCTTTCTTGTTATCAAGATTTAAGTTTATTAGGTCAAAGGTTATGGAGGTCAATATGCATGAAATTAAATATTTGTTAGTTTTGTTATCACCATATCTCAACTATTTTGTTTGCATGATTAAGAGGAGAAAAGGTGATCAGGCTTTTGGGTTGTTAGGTCAAAGGTAAAAATAAAGTCAATTAACTTGTAATTGTAGGCTCTTTATTCTGGTTATCACAATATTTCAAGAACAGTTTGAGCCATGAACTGGAATTTAGGCAGAGGCATATAGGAGATGCAGTCATATTCATCTTGTTTACCCTGATATAAGGAGATTCCTGTTATAACAAGGAAATTTTCATGGTCCCAAGGTCCATGTTATTGTGAGTTTCCACTGTAACATAATGTTATTTATCTTAAAGCACTGTGTTACAACTTACCAATGTTTTCTTTGACATAAATTTACATGATAAAAGTATGTCAAAGAACACATTTGACATTTGAAATTAAACGCAAGTGCTATTAAGGTGCACATTTGCAAATATCCATGTATGTAGAACATTAAATACATATATATTATCAAACATGTAGATTATAATTTATCTCATGGTCTGATATGAAAAAGCTTTAATGATAGATGCTGATATCTACATGTGTATATTAATTTACCCGGTACTCAAATACTACCAATTCTAATAACCCCTTTTATCCAGCCAGGCTTAAAAACTGAAAATTGTTTACTCTTGGCCCAAATTGAAGGAGCAAAAAATGACTTAGTGTCATCCCAGAAGGGTGACTTGAGAGGACCAGAGCAATGCTGGAGGTTAAAAGTATGCATTGACTTATTCATTGCTCCAAATTGAGAGAAATATGATGATGATGATGATGATGATGATGATGATGATGATGATGATGATGATGATGATGGTATGTTTCATTAAAGAAAAATATCATGTCACAGTCCAAGGGCTGAATTGAACAGTATTTGTACAGAGATGAAAATGTCAACAAAATATATGGCATCACAGGGAGATGGGTTAAGTTGACCAAATCAGTTTTTGACATTTAAAAAATGAATGGACAATGGACAATCCCCATTATTAGTGCCTCAGGTCAGGTGTCATGCACCAACATTAACCTGTGAGGTGATTTTGATATATGTATTACACATATTAGACTCCAGTCCAATGGGACTAACAAGTAGTTTTAGGAGTGTGTATGTTATTTGTACTATTTTTTAACCAAAAGTATCAATTTCTCCTCTTCCCAAGACAACTCCTGGAGCAGTCTGTTGTTGCTTCCACCCATCAAAGGACGCGGAAGGAGCAGCAGCATCACAAAGTCTTTGATTCGGATGGAGAGATGGACTTCGACGAGGGTGATGATTACATTCCTCTGTCTTCCGATGAGCCAAAGGTGGTCGAGGGCTTTGAGGTTCATGCAATCTCTCGCCAGAAGAGGGCGCCACCTCCCAAATCAGACATGGCCTTGGACTTCTTGCAACAGCAGCTGTATGGAGCTAAGATCAAACGTGAATCAGGTACATACTTGTACTTGATTTCATCCCTTCTTCAAATCCTTATTAGATTATGAATAAAGTTGTGTTCAGTGAGCCAAGTCCACCTTTGATGAATTCTAATGCTGCTTTTGGAACATGTGAATGACATTTGCTTCTTTGTATTTCATATTTCCCATTTAACCATTCCTCCATATTATTGACTTAAACCAGTTTTGCAAGCTACCCTTATATCCTTTTTACCATTCTGATGTCATGATCTGTTTCATGATTGAATGACTTAAAAGAAATGCAAGGAAAATAGCTATGATTTAAGTTACACAATGCCTTCAGTGTTTAGGGTATTCTAGGCTAATATGACCAGAAAGTGAAAAAAAAAATTGAAGGTAGGGAAATATCTGTATAGATGTATATTTTACATATTTTGTTTTTGTGTAATACCGAAACCTAAATATCTTCTTCACATTCCACTTATCCAGTGATCAAGCACAAAGCAAGACTACTTAAACGCCAAGGAAAACCTAGTCTTGTATTCCAAAATCCAAAAGGTGAGTGTTCGTAATTAATCTAGATGACATGCATAGATCACTGCGTGCCTCGAAGAAGGGCAAGAACACAATTTTTCATCGAAATTTTCTCTCTAAACTTCATTGTTTTAGATTGCTGAATTAATAATAAGCCATCATTGTTAATATTTGGATGTGCTGGACCGACTGTGTTGCATAGATTTTCTTTTTTTTTGTTCATGATTTATCAAATGATATTATTCAGTGACCCAATCTTCAACTAATTCAAAGGGAAGGTTGAGTTCTGGGAAAGGTCAGAAATAATTTGTGAGCTTTCTCATTCTCTTTATGTCAGTTTGGAAGATTATCATAGTAAGTAGAAATGTCCCCTGAAAAGGATTGCTCTGCAAATCCCCTCACATTCAAAATATGGTAAGAAACAGCTGAAATGTTCAGGCCGAACATGTGTGTGTAGTCCCTTACACACATTTCTCTGTGCAGTGCATGTGACTCTCAGCAGGATTGGGTCAATTTCTTCTCATTTTGGTGATTCCAAAACTTGACAGCATGCACCTATTCTTATGCACTATATTGATGTTCAGTTATTATTTATTGAGATTAACAAAAAACACCATTCTCATCAGAAATGTATTTTATGTTATGCACTATATGTCTGTATGAAAATTTGAAAATGGTAATTCTGGATCTTAAATGATGTTCAAAACATTGGTTTTGTTTGGAGTGCAATACGATATCTCCTCTCAAATGTACATAACCAAGTTGCAGCTTTTCTGTGAGGTTTTTAGCGAATCATCCTAATAAGCCAGTTCATAATTACAATTTGCTCATGTGCAGATAAAGGTCAATTGTACGGAGTACAATTGACCACGATACGCGTACCACTCTGCCTTTACATGTTGAAACCAAATGCCTGTGCGCATACAAATTGGGGTCATTTCAGGGTCATTTGTACCATGAATTAATTATGAAATGGCTTATATAAACATCTTTCAGATCCAAGCTGTCTGAAAATTTAGGATTCTTATCAACTAGGCAGCATCCAGTTTCCCTGTTTCATTACCAGAATTATTAGGTGATATCTGTTGTATATTTTTTTCAGAAATTAAAATACACGTATTGGATGGACTAAAATTTCCCATTTGACATACATCTCCAATATGAAAGCAGTAACTTGTGCATGCGTTTATAATACTTATCAATATAATGACTGCATCCATCTAAATCGACATATTCTGTTCTTTTGTTTTGTTCATACAGAAAAGAGGAGAAAACGTAAACACCAGGGAAGTAGCAAAGCAACAGGAGCAAGTCAATGAAATTCCATTCTGATAACTTTATTCTTTTCTCCATTAACTGAGCATGTAGCAAATGTTCATGCGTGATTTTTAAAATCAAAGGATCTTACAAATATAAAATATTAGAAATCATTTTTTAGGACACACATGTAAACTTCTTTAGAACATTTTATTTCAATCATGAGTGGTCACTTGACACTAAATAGAATTAGGACAGTGTTCATCAATTAAATCTGTAGAACATTATGGGACAGTGTTCATGAATTGGTATGACAATATTGTAGACATCACACAAATCCCATACTCTCCGTTTGTATAATTTTTTTATTTATTTTTTTTGTCCACTTCTTGGAGGTTCTGACTGACCATGAAAAGCTTCAAACATTAAAAGAACCAAGTTATTTTCTGACATGAAGAAAATGATGTACAAATTCATTTTTGTTTATTGCAAAAAAAATGTTCATTGGGATGAGATCAAAGGCAGCAATTTAACTCACCCACATCCTGTAGAAACTTCTCTCAGTTTGGACTGTAGTATACTGTATAAGCTGAAATTTTCGCGAGGGTTTATTTTCGCGAATTTCTCGAGTAACCTGCCGATTGCGAATTTAACACCACGCGAATATAATGCCACATCAACATTGGTGTGTATGATTTACTGGTATAGTAGCAGTGTGAAGTACAGTTCGTATGCAGCGCTGTGTGACTGACTAGAGTGGTGGTGCCAGTGTGTATTGTTTATCGCTAGATAGACAGATCGCAGGCCTGGGCCTAGGTCGGCCATTCGCGAAAGCAACGACGCGCGAATATGTCTTGGGAGTCTCTCATTGGCGTAAATATCTGTATTTTCTGTATCAATGCTCTTCTATTATGTGATTTCAGTTGTACAGTGGAACCTTGTTATAACAAACTCCTTGGGACCAAGGAAATTACCTCTTTATATCGAAACCTTGTTATATCAGGGCTTAAAAAAACAATACAAATACAAAGAAGTGGGACCAGCAGAATTATCTTGTTATTATAAGAGTTTGTCATAACAGTGTTCTTTATGACAAGGTTCCACTGTATTTGGTTAAACAATGCCATTATATACTCATTTACTATTACAAATTACTTCTGGTTTCTTTAACATTAAAACTAGTGGAAATTCACTATGAGCACCTTGGGGACCATGAAAATTGCCTTGTTATATCAGGAATCTCCTTATATGCGGGTAAAAGAAACAACAAATGAACATAAAGACCTGGGACCAGCAAAATTACTTTGTTATATCAGGAATCTTGTTATATCAGAGCTCTTTATACATGTAGCAAGTTTCTACTGTAATAGGAATACATGTATTTTTTTCTTTTAATGTATTTTAAATACATGTACATGTGTATGTATTCCCATTAGATTAATGATAAAGAAACCAGAAGTAATTTGTAATACATGTAGTTTTTCTACGAGAGCCTCAGATTACGACTAAGTACTTCACTACTTCTCCACTGTGTAACATTTGACATAAAATCAGTAAAATCAGTGTATTACAATATAGCTATTGCGGTATTAATGCACTTGAACTCAATGCATGTTGTAGCAAAGCATTTTATTTTTTGTGGATGGGAGGGGGGGGGGGGCAGGAATTGATGATTCAGTTTACAGTAAACCCAGTGCCTATGGGAAACCGGGTGGTCCCGTTATTAGTCCAGGGGAGTGTTTCATCAAGTGTTTTGTCAGTAATTTTTACAGACAACTGTTATAAGCTACTGAAATCCTTGCATCTGATTGGCTGAGAGCAAATTTGTTGGTAAAAATCATCGACGAAACGCTTTATGAAACGCTCCCCAGGGGTTAATTTTGTTAACACATATATACAAGTATTTCTCAGTTTCAAAGGAAAGCCTTACAAGACATGCAGATGTGCAAAATTTTCTTTGTATTCATAATTTTTATGATATATGTTTATGCATTAAAAATACCTAAAAAATATAATAATTTGTTCCTTGATTATTTGTTTCTCATATATAGGCAAGACCAAGGCTTTTGGTCATTTCGTGTCCTGTACGTTATAGAGTAATGTGGTACATGTATTACCAATAGAATTTCACATCAGAAGTATCATTCTGATGTACATTTGGTCATATCCAAGCCCTAATATGGCTTGCAAATCAGTAAAAATCATCTGGTATACTAAAAACTTGCATGTGGTCTGAACAAAATAGCTTGGACTTGCTCGTAAGATGAACGTGTAATGCTTTAATATATCATAAATGTGCATTAAACAGTGGAACTTAATTGTACAAACTCCTTCAGTCAAAAGAAATTGCTGTTATACATTTATCAAGGTCTAGTTTTTGCAGAGTACAAAGTTTATTTATGGTACCAGCAAAATGACCATCTTATAGCTGAGAGGCGCTGGTTGCAAACTTGCAACAGTGTTCTTTAAAATGCAGTTCCACTACATGCACATCTGTGCATGGAAGTAAAAGAAGTTAATTCCTAAATTAAATTCCCAATTATTTTTTTCTAGGGCATAAATTATTATGAGGTAAAGAACTCTCTTTTTCAAAAAGTGCACCTTTTCACCAAACTAGAATGCTCACTTGACACCAAGTCTAGGCACATATTCTAGCCTTTCATCTAAACAGATTCCATTTATTTATTTATTTATTTCTGATATTTATACAGGGTGACTCATCACCAATATTGGTTGTCTTCCATGAGGCCCTGATAGCAATAATAAGTAACAATAATAGCCAACAAAATCATGAAAATAAGTGTTCATAATTCCAGTGTTGAGGGATGAATCTAGACAGTAAAGACACCCTCCAATGAAACACTATTTGTAGTAAAGCAAGTTATACAATTATACAAATATACACGTATGTTGATCTTGTCTTCAAAAAATAAATTTATGCAGAAATATGAAGAATTCAGAAAAAATATTGTACACCTCAGTAGATTTATTATTTTGATATGTTTTAAACTTTTTCTCCCTCAAAGACTCGTGTAATACTGTATCAAACTATCATTAACCATCAAATTGATATTTTTTCATATGTCCAAGCTAAGTAAATGTGTTTTGTTAAAAATAACAAATATGAGCTAATTAAAACAATACAAATAATTGAAAAAGGACAGCATGATAAAAATTTCATAAATGAAATTAGATAAAACAATTTGAAATTAAATGCCATTGGATTTGAGGTGCAAAAACTAAAAATTGGCAACACTTGTACTGTACAACTGTTTTACATCATTAATCTAAAATCAACATATAACTGTTATACATGTATTTGAAGGATGATAATTTTTTACTTGCTTTCATTCGATGTTTTCACCACAAAAACAATTGTTTCCGCAAGAAAATAATGATGATGAAATTGATCAAAATATTAATGCCTCAACAGTGCACGAGTCTGCCAAAGTTAGTTCCAAAACATCGGTAAGCAACAAGTTTTAGAAATCAAAAACAGATATTATTCCATTGAATACAGTTTGATTCTGGTACAACACATTTCATAAACTTCAAAATGTCTCAGGCACCATCAACAGGTTTAAGGGAAATCCAAACATCAAGTTGTTCTTACAGAAAGAGGAAAAAATCAGAGAAGCAGATTGGTGAAAGTTTGAATGAAATTGGACAAGCAATATGAAAGTTATGAATTTTGGAAAGTTGTAATCACTATCAGGTCTGTTGAGTGAGGTTTAAAAAAAAGGAGCGGAAAAACGCTGGAACTAGTTTATCTGATCTATTTACTTGTCTTCCGCTTCATATCTCACGGAATGCAGATTGAACGCCCGACACATGCGGTGGCGCGGTCCACCATTTTCCAGTATACGAATGCAAGCAGCATTGAACTTCACAGTACATCGCGCATGAAGGCAAAACACATGTACAGTACATACATGTACATGACGGTATGTTGTTTTCCATTGCCATTGGTTGCAAGAGAGCTAGACTCCGCTCGCGCTCGCAGCAATTTAACTAGACTACGTTTCCAGCCGTTTAAAACCATTGAAATAATGGTTGCTGATAAAATAGCGGGAATAGCACACGGGGAAAAAGCGGTAATTGAAATCGGCCAGAATAATAAAAATAATGTATTTCCGCTAAAAAGCGGAGGTCTCACAGGCCTGGGAATTTCAATCGGTTATGTCACTGTGATGTAGTGGCGGACAACTGCCCCATTTGCTCAAACACACACAAAATGACTAAAATGTCATTTTCTTCAGTAAGTATTGCTGAGTATTCAGTAGGGTCTTTTTCTTTTATGTGGACCTATAACAAACAATTGACCGCCAGTATGTCACAATCGATTCACCAAATTGCCAATTTGAGATTCACAAACCGGTAGATTTAGTGATCTCATTTTTCAAACATCCATAACTTTCTTATTCCTTGTGCGATTTCTTTCAAACTTTCACCATTCTGTTTTTCTTGTTTTTCAGCTTTTACACAAATCATCTTATTACCAAGGTTGGATTGCCCTTTAAGGGCCATTAAAACTAGATTGCTTTCTCAATGTTCATTCAAACAGAGGAAATGTTCGAGGTCCTTCATGAGGAGCATTGGGCCTGATTTGGGGTTGTATCTAACCTAGACAGCAATACTACAGTAATGGCCAGAAGGTTGCAGTTGATGAGCCAACAATGTCAGAACATTGCAGTCACTGATACACAATTCAGAAAGCAAGCTACCACTGGGGAAAACCTTGATCCAAAACCGCTTTATCTCTGTTGAGCCAAGGCTTCGACAAATGGTCAAGACGCTCAAATGTCACGTTCGTGACAATGAAACACATATGGCTCCATGTTGGTCCATTGGAGTATTACTATCTGACAAGTCCCGCTGATGGAAAAATCTTAAGTCTATCATTGTTCCTGTTTGCTGTGATGGAGAGACTTGATCTCTCAGGGTAGGGGTTTTAAGCTTCTGAGCTCTGTCTCTGGTATTATCATGGTCTCTTGCTAGTCATTGGACTTGATTTAAAATTGTATATAGTCCTACTGATGGAGAAGAATTGGTCTATCATGGCTCCTGCTTGCTAGGATGTCTGTGTGATCTTGCGATGGTGAAGACTTGGTCTCTCAGGGTAGGATTCTTTAGCTTCAGAGCTCTGTCTGCATCTCCCGCTGAACTCAACCAAACAAACGCATATCTAGACAGAGTAGGTAAATTAGAGATGAAATACATTAAATAGATGTATGTCTACAGAGAATGAATTACATTAGAGACAGGATATATTTAACAAAGTTATATCTAGAGAGAGAATGCATCTGAACTTGGTCAATAAAACTTAAATCTACACAGAGAATTAGGATGTATCCTGGCCTACATTTGTTTCATGATTATAGCCACTCAAAATTTGAAACACAAAATGTTTCTGTAAAACCATTTGGCTTGACTAGAAATATGTTGTGACAGACTTAGTATGGACAGCGGAAAACTAAATTCATATAAAAAAAATATTTATCTTGACATCGTCATCATGTTACATACATTAGAAAGGAACAAAAGCAAGCACAGAAATAGAGGATTTATACAGAACTCCGAAATTCCAACCCATCTCTGAGGCGGAATGGATTTCCACAGTTCTCAAAGATCTGCCTCCGGACCAATTTCATGTTGGTAGATCAATCTTTGACAAAGACATCAACAGAAGGAGACTAGCCTGTCTAATCAAGACTCCATTACAAAACAATGTTATCTAAAGCAGAAAAGTTGCAGAACATTTTCAATGAATGATGGAAAAACCTTCCCTACCGAAAAGCAGGGCTTGTGAAGTATCATATCATAACTTTGTTTAGTTGGGGCATGACACAACACTTGTATACAGGATGGGAAATTTTCATTTTGTTCTCACCCTCTTGAAGTTTTGTCTCTTCCTTTCTTTGGGAGGATAACGTTGGTAGGGTTACAGTTGCTTTCTTCAAAGAACGCCATCATCTCTTCTTCCTTCATCTTGGGGTGTAGGTTACTAACAAACAGCTTCCTCCTAAAGGTTTGATCTGAGAAAGAAAAGGATTCAAGTAAACTGAGTGACATCTCAGTTCTCTCATTCCCCTTAGGCTTAAAGGGAAAGTCCACCCTGGTATTCAGTTGATTTGAATAAAAGCAGAAAAATGAGAGAAACAGATTAGTGACAGTCTGAGCAAAAATCTGAGAAGAAATAAGGAAGTTATGAATTTTTGAAGTTGTAATCAATCAAACACAAACTAGCAACTCGGTGACCTAACTTGTGAGCTCCTTTCCCATTTGCTATACAACAGGAACTTTCATTAATTTTCATTTTCTTAGCTGTTGACGAAGGAATACATTTGTTTCATATAAAAAAAAAAATAGGCGCAACGATTATATCTAGGTTGGATGTATGATTAAATATTTTCTTTCGAAAATGTGAAAATTTTTGATTTTTTTACAAATGGGAGAGGAACTCGCAAGATAATAATAATAATATTGAATATTTAAGAGCACTAAAAACAGAAAGTACCATAGCGCTTACGAAATTACAGATTTGAAAAGATAAGACAACAGCAAAAGCTAAAAGTCACTGAGTTGCCGATTCGTGTTTGATTGATTATAACTTTAAAAATTCATAACATTTTTTATTATGGGATTTTGTTTAAACTCTCATTGATCAGTTTCTTTAATTTTTCTTCTTGTTTTAAAACCAACTTGATATCATTTTTATTATCAGATTTTGTTCAAACTCTCACTGATCAGTTTCTTTAATTTTTCTTCTTGTTTTAAAACCAACTTGATATCAAGGTAGACTTCCTCTTTGGATTTAAAGGGTACCAATCACCGAAGCATCTTTTGCTCTGTATGTTAGGGGTTGCATGTCGGTATCCTGAATTCGAAATACAATGTACATATGTATCAGCTTTAAATATTACTCCTAAAAATAAAAAGATGTGGCAATTTTAATTACCAAAATTTACTCTCTTAATAAAGTAAAGGGAAACTCTCTTAAGAAGGTAAAGGGAAAAGCAGTTTCCAATTTTGGGTGGAACTTGATGACTTTATTCAACTGGATCGAAAACAAACTATCCAATTCACACTCTAAAACTTCACAGAATCACTACGCTGACGCAGGTTCTGATCCCACATTTTGATCAGTGGAGATGGAGACCTAGTGGAGCTGGAGACCTGGTGGAGCCAAATGAAAAGTCCACTGACCTACTAAATGTAAAGGAGAAAACCATACCACTGCTGCTTGCTTTTTATCAAATACTGTGTATGTCTGATGAGATAACAGATATCACATTTGAGAGGCTGTCTGGAAACTACCAATGCTACAAGCTATTTCACCCCTACCATGCCGTGGGTGGCAAATCCTGCCCCAAAATTTGAGTGTTGAACATTTTGTTTAGGCTCAGAATGGCTTGAAAATTCTTCCTCATGCAGAAACCTGTGCTTTCAATATAATGTTTATTCATATGCAATATCTCTGCCCAGTTTGCTCCAGAAAAAAACTCATTGAAAGTTAACATTTAAATGTTGAAAGTTCATTTTTGATAATTGCTCAAAAGTCTGGTGGCATGGAAGGGGTTAAATATATATAAGTAAGTGAATCCACATGCACATATCAAACTGCCGATTGTCTTCCACCATTAAAAACCAAAACCAAATGCTCAATGTACAGCTAATTTTTCTTTCACTATTTTAAAACTCATTTATTCCACTGGAACATGCTTTTCTTTAACATTTAATCAAAACTATGTGTAATCAACTTGAGCATCTCTAGATATGTGGGCCTTACAAACACTGTCATTACTTCTTTTAAAATCACCATGCTATATCACAGTTCCTAGTTGTTGACTGTGTCAGCTTTCAAAGCAAAAACTGACCATTTACATGACTAACACTCATAGAATGACAATTTCATATGAACAGTATTCATCTTTAGGAACACAATGCTGGAAATTGAGGGTCCCCAAAATATCAAAAATACTAAACAAGTACCTTTAGGATTCTCATACCGATACAAAAGTACATGTAATAGTTTTCTTTACCTGATGTAACCCTTGGTCATCTTACCTTCATTGCTGTTATCATTCAGCATGTGTACGAGGAGCTTACGATCCTTGCTCCCAATCGGCGAGGGCATGCTGATACCGTTTAAATGGCACAGCTTCTCTGCTTCCTCGGCTGTGCTGCAGATGACTGTGGCATATCTAAAGTTGATAAAACAACAGAAAGGATGCCTGTGAAAAGTAGCAAGGGCTGTTTCTAGAATTCAAAGAACCATATTTTTAACACAAACAAATTTTTTAAAAATTCTTACATCAAAGCATACTTTTTACATATGGTGCGTAATCTGGAGTATTAAAACAATCATTATGGCCCAAATTCACAAAGGAGGTTTGGTTTAAACCATGGTTTAAACCCCCTCCTGGGTTTTTTAAGCGTACATACGCACGGAATCTGATCCAATCATATATTTTCTTTGAGCGCGCGCATGGGCAATGTCGCTTATTTACGCTTATTTTAGTACGCTTACGGAGGTTTAAACCTTACCCATGGTTTAAACCTCCTTTGTGAATTTGGGCCTATTAGTTTAATATTCAATATTGGAGAGCCAAATAGAGTTTATTAATAACATATATGAAATTTCATATACAATTGTACATGCACTTTTTACAAAAAAGTTCTCCTAATAGGCTTGAACAAAGCTTGTCCAAAGCTTGCCCATGTATATGTTTACAAGATGGATTCCATTCATACAGATGCAGATCACACTGTCAAACATAACAGCCTAAAGACATGTAGCTCATCAAAATGGGTTCTGGAAGAAAAAAAAAAATCCAATTACTAAAATCTCACACATTAGTAAGTGGTCCATACCGTCATATGCTATTAACAAGAAAGTTGCTCTTACGTGACAAACTGCTTCTTTTCTCCAGTCCCAGATTTCTTCTTTCGCTTGAGGATGATGTGTGTCGGGAAGACATCTGCCTCACCGATGAACATCCGCAGGGCTTCTTTCCCAACTCCAACTGGCAGGTTTCCACATCTCACAGCAAAGCCTTCCCTCGCTGAGAAATTAGAATAAAACTATTGAAAATACAAGTCCAAAAGCACCAGTGTTTACATTAGTTTTCCCTTGTCTAACAGATGTAGTAACTCAAATTATGCATATTTCCCCAAAATATTTATGGTACTAATAATGCATACAAGTAAATGGTTTGCTCCTTACACAAGTCAAATTCAGCTTTTATCCCACATCCATTACAACATATTTGATCTGCTCTAAGCTGGGCTGGTGGGTTTAACTTAGTAGTACCAAGAATGGGAAATCTTTAAGTTCTACACCAGCTTCTTGTTCATCTCAGCAATACAACAATTCTGTGAAATTTTCAGTTGGACACTTGGTGAAAAAGTGCATCCTTGTGTATCTATGTTGTAGAACAGTCTTATCAATTAGAACTGAACAGTAGTAGCAATTAATATATTCATAACAAAATTCATTCTACTATGGCCCTGTTGCATAAAACTTACCGTCAATGGTAACTCTGCTATCAATGGTAACTACCATGGCAACATCACTCAACAGCCAATCAAAATCAAGGTTTCCATGGGAGTTACCGTTGATGGCAAAGTTACCGTTAATGATAAGTTTTATGCAACGGGGCCTATTTCTCCAAAAGACAATCCCTCTCTTTGGAAAGGTGTTGGGGTGGGGAAGCATCATCTTTCCATGAATTCACAGAAATAATTTCTATAATTTCTATTCTCAAATCAAAGGGCATCTTTACCTGGCTTTTCTTTCTTTGCCTGTGGTTCATCTGACTCACTATTGGAGCGTTTCCTCTTCTTTCCCCTCTTCTTGTTCTTCTTTTTCTTTTCTTTGTCATCTTCTGTAATTTTGTCCAAACTATCCTTGCTAGGTTCTTCTCCCAACATCGTCTCATCTTCGTCTTTCATCTTCTTTTTCAGCTTCTTTTTACTTTGTCCATTTTCAGAGCTTTCTTTCATGATTCTCTGTTCCTTTTGGGGTGATTTCTTGGCAGATGCCTTGAATTCTCCCAATGATTTCCTCTTTAGTATTGGGAAATCAATCTCTACATCTTCTTCATCATCTTCATCATTTGATCTCTTACTCTGCTTGCCTTTTTTCCTGGAGTCTCTCTCCTCCAGTTCTTTGCCAGCCTTCTGTTTTTTAGCACTTTTCTTTCCTTCAGATACCTGCCATTTTGAGGTTGAACTTTGCAATTTCTTGGTTGAGCTGCTCTTCTTCGAAACACTTTCTCCTCCCATCTTACTCTTAGACTTCACTGGACTTTGGTATAGATCTGTGTCAAGTTCATCATCATCACCATCACCCTCCTCCTGAAAGAACAACTTTTTAGCAACCAAATCATCTCTAGACGGAGTCTTCATGTGACCTTTCTTGATTCTAGTTTCGCTCTTAGGGCGTTTCTTCCCGGTAGACATCCGATTCAAGATGGCTTCTTTGGTGAGTTTTTGGCCCGCCACGGTTTTGCTGAGCTTTGCCTTCTTTACTTTCTTCTTCTGTACAGGTGAGAGATCCATTTTTCTACTGATTTATCAGATGTCTCCAGGATGTTGAGCCTAAAAAAGGGATGTATCGAAGAGAAATAGTGCATATACATTATAGTTTTCAAAATTGCAACCAGGTCCATCACATGCAGAAAAATTATTAACTTTGATACATCTACAAGCTTTCCCCACTTATACATGTACAAGCTTATCTGAAGATAACCTTGTACTCCAAACTTTTACGGGTGAATAGGCTTCAATAGCTTTTGCGTGTATCAGCGGGCCTTTTTCCAGTCTAGATCATTCATACACGAGAGGAAAAAAATTATTTAAAATTTCACTTTTAATTCTAAATCCCAAATTTGTGGCACAGTAAGGGATGAAGAGTGTCTGAATAAGGTAATCTAGCAAATTTAAGTAAATTAAATCTTGCTTAGAGCAATTTTGTTGTCTGTTTTTGACTGCTGCAACAGTGAATGTCGGACACAGTCCCACATAGGCAAGGGCCTATGAGTGAGCTTTCCCCAAACACTGAGTTTCATTAAACAAAAGTCATCTCATCCTTAACACAGATTCCTTAACACAGTAAATTAAATCTTGCTTAGAGCAATTTTGTTGTCTGTTTTTTGACTGCTGCAACAGTGAATGTCGGACACAGTCCCACATAGGCAAGGGCCTATGAGTGAGCTTTCCCCAAACACTGAGTTTCATTAAACAAAAGTCATCTCAACCTTAACACAGATTCCTCTACATGTAGATGTAGTTTTGAAATACAAATTAGACGGATCACGACTTATCTTGTCATTACCTTATCTTTACCCATGTTTTCTGGAAGAATGCTGTGGTCTCAGCCATGAACAGTTTTGTCATAATGACTTCCGATTCTCCCGATCCTTGACAATCTAACCAAGAGTTCTTAAAATATTTGGCTTTGATTTTTTTTTTCCCCCATGTCTCATCTAGCTTTCTGATGCCCACACAGTACACACAGTCTAACTTAGGCTACTTACATTTTATTATTGCAATGATTAAAACCGACTGTCAAGTGGAGACAATCAAATCTAAATCTAAATTTCCAGTAAAATTGGTACCCTTGGCACACTGCACACACAATCAATCACAGCTCAGCCCCTCACGTCTGAACCGTTTCTTTTACTCACAAGTCACACAAAAAGTAACACGTCGGACTACACTACAAAACAGTGTCGGTAAAAGTATTCAGTAATTATCTTTCATCTATTGGAATGGTAAATAAATTGATATAAAAATGAAGTATTAACGTTCACCTCTAAAAAAGAAAATATCATGCGTTTCACCCAATGTTTATGGTAGGTTTCCAAGTTCAGCATTATTCGGCAAAGAATCAATCAGTGTGTGCGCCGTGAAAAAAACACGTGTTAGAGATACGGTACGTATGGTACGTGCAATGTGATCCTGTGCAATATAGTGCGCGCATCTAGTTATCCGCTCCTTATCTCGATCTCCTCCATATCCACCCAGGGGTAGGGGCCTGTAAATGGTAACATTAAGAGATAAATCAATCTTACGATCAATTTTAACTCTTCAGTACATGGTTTGCCATAGACTTACGATTGATATCAATCGTAAGATTGATTGTGTCTCTTTATGTTACAGGTGATTGTCCATTTGTCCGTGCACCGGGGCCCCGGGGCTTTAATTTAAAGTTTGCGTGTTCAAAAAAAATCCTAGATACGTTCTTCTTGAGGCAGTGTAAAAGAACTGAAACCTCGATTCTTATATTAATTTGGCTGCGTACGCAGAATTCATCTGCGCAAACACCAATGAAATGTTGCAGTTTGAAATTTGTTAGGACAATTCAAATCTTTTCACTAAAATCAAGATAAAATAAATCTCAGAATACAGGGCATTAATTGTCCGTGCCCCGGGTCTTTTAAAGTTTGCGTGTTCAAAAAAATCCTAGATATGTTCTTCTTGAGGCAATGTTTTGTACTTTAATCAAAGAAGAACTGAAACCTCTTTATTAATTTGATTTCATAACTGATTGAAGATGGGTAAGTGAAATGCTACAACAGATATCGGTGAGATTAAGAATACATGTAGGCCTAATATATATTTCGAAATGTTCACATCATTGGCGTAATAGACAGGTCCTCATACCTGGGGGGGGGGTATGATTTCTCCGAAGGGCCAGATATATATATATATATATATATATATATATATATATATATATATATATATATATATATATATATAATATAGTGTGTGTGTTGTGGTGTGTGTGTGTGTGGGATGAGGGTGTGTAAACATGTATATGGTTTTTCTCTTTACATATCCAAGATACATCCTTAGCATCATGCTTTGCAATTTTGTAGTATGATTTGAATATTGAGCGAGCGAGCGAAGCGAGCGAGCAAACTATAGCAATTACAATGTGATTGCAAAATTTTACAATGAAAATTTATTTATACTTTTAATACGAGCGAACGTAGCGAGCGAGCATTTGGGAATACTGGCTCTAAGTCACTTTGGATTAGGGGCACATGTTATGCAAAAGGGAAACGTGGTACTTATCATGGGGAAAAGGACACTTCAATTATTAGAAAAATAAATGAATGTGTAGAAAAGGTAGAAAAGGCAGTTCATCACAGGTGAAAAGGAGCGCTTATAACACCTGAAAAGGGGCATTTATAAGAACGGGAAAATGTTCTTATGTAAAGTAGAAAAATTAAATCAGTGTCTATATATTACAAAGAAAAAAAAATGACTTGTTACATTCAAAGGAATAAAAGGGATTTAAAAAAGGGGGGGGGGGGAATGCTCTCGTTGAAATAGGAGCATTTATCAAAGGTAAGGTGAGGGATGAGGTGTAATTATCAAAATGGGCACTTAAAAGAATATGGAACTGGGACTTACTCGAAAGAAAAATGGGGGTACTTATCTGAAGTTAATGGGAAAAGAAGGGGCACTGTCCCCACATGCAACGCCCGGAGCGGTGCTTCTGACCGTGCCTACATGTTATGATTGTCATTTCATAATTCTTCTATGTATAGTTGGGTGATGATGACACAGGTCATCATCATCCTCAATAAATATTGGGTGTGATGTATTCCCTCTTTCTCCACCACCATTCGATTCCGCCACATTTCCACCACATTTCATTTCAGTTTTGCAGAATTGCATTATAAAGGAAAGTTACCGACTGAACCCTCTATAAATCCAGAATAATTGCATGTACTTTTAATCTAAATAATTTTTCTGCATTGTGGCTTTGAAAAAAAAAAAATCACCTCTAAATATATTTGGGGATGGTAACACATGCAGGCCAACACCCCCCCCCCCCCCCCACTTCATCAAAAAAAAAGATTATACCCCAATATCACTCCAAGATCAACATCAATGTTGTATAATTTGAAGTAGATGGTTTTCACTTTCTAGTGGTGTCAAAATATATCGAGAAAAATCAGAAGCCACGACAGCATTGAAGATAGATATTAATAAATTCACATAAATCTACAATATTGTACACAGATATATAACATTTATATTGAAATAAAGAATATATAAAAATAAAATTAATAGATATAATATATCAAATTATATTTATCTACCACATAATACAGAAGTGTATTATTTTCCACCACTTTTTTTTTTTTTTTGTGGGGTGAAACCTGGGGGGAGGATGTTTGTACACACCACCCCCCACCCGAAAAGTTGGAGGATGCATATCCCCCATCCCCCCCCCCCCCGCTATCTACGCCCCTGGTTCACATAATAGTTAATAGGGGACTAAGTACTGTCGCATAATCATTGTCATGGTCGATATTCATTATCAAGGTCATAATGTCAATAATCATGAATGCAGTTTCATGTTCATTAAAAAGTATAGGGCTATCGAAGATCATTCCAAAAATTCCAAAGACGTGGGAACGGGGGTTGGGGGTTGGGGGTAGGGCGGCGCCGTGGCGGACGTTCCCTTGTCACATGTCTTCTTAATTTGTAAATTGTTACGATTTTCGATAGTAGTATATATATCGGAGGAGATTGTCCTAGGAGTCTGTGTTGTCCGGGATAACTGCCCAGGGCCAGGGGTTAGCTGCCCAGATTAGGTATCAACATTTATTTTAAAATAGTTTAAATCTTTAAAGATAGGCGAATGTCTCCCCACCTTTTTGAATAACCCTTTTTTTTTTTGGTTGCTTGTCAGAGAATTTTGAAGGCGTATGTCCCCCCCACCCCCCCCCCCTTTTTGAATAACCTTTTTTTTCTTTTTTTTTTTTTTGCTTTTCAGAGAATTTCGGAGGCGAATGTCCCGCCATCTTGTTGAATAACCTTCTTTTTTTTTTTTTTTTTTTTGTCAGAGAATTTTGGAGGCGAATGTCCCCCCCCCCCCCCCCCCCGAATTTCGAAATGGATCTTTTTTATTGAAGTTACGTAAAAATACCTTGATGGGAGAGGAGCTCGTATGGCTCGTATATGCCATATTTTATCTGGGTACCGTGGCGTATCCACGGGGGTACGGTAAGAGGTCCTTGCCCCAGGCCGCACTTGAAGGGGGTGCCAAAAAAAAAATTAAAATAAAAAAAATTGATATTTAAAAAAAAAAACGAGAGAAAGAGAAAGAGGAGAAAACGAAGAAAAAGCATGATAAGGATTATAGGCGTCCCAACGTACTGCGCAAGGTAAAGTGATTCATCAGCCCACCGCACATTATACGATCCCACTGCGATCCGAATTTCGAAGTGGCCAATCGCAATTACATTTTATAATGAAATCTAAACAATCAAAGTTTTCTTATAATGTGAATATGACAAGTGAAATTTTAGTGCATTGTAAGCCTTCTATTTGGAATAAAGACCAAGTCGGCTTCGAATCGTGCACAATCGCACGACTGGTCTGACGTCACTGCGATTCGGAGCCGATTTGGCTTTTCATCCTATACAACTGGAAGCTTGCGACCTCCCAAATTTCGATTTCATTAATATACTATTCAAAACCTCGATCATTTAGACTTCATATGTTTGAATGTTCAGATCAAATGCTATTGCCAGTTCTTCCAAAATCAGATCGTAGTCAGTGTGCTGGGCTTTAGAAGTTTTTGGATTTTTTTTAGAGTTTGAAATGTGAAAAATTTTCTAAAGCTCTTTCGCTTTGCTCCCTCTCATAATTGCTTCAGGATATCGTAATTTTGCGCCTATAGGATAAATATGATATCGTTTTTAAAGGGTTCAAAATTTGAAGAAAAAAAGTTGTAATTCTCGCCCCGGAATTCTCGTTGCTTTTCTCCATATTTATATAAATGTTATTATATCTTGCGCCCTTTTTAAGCTTACTAATTTAGCATGGTTAAGTGAATTCAAAATTTTATTTGACCACTTTCCCTTGACCACTGTTAGTTTATTTTGATATCTTTGGTGGGGCTATTATCTTAGGTAAACTCAATCATGTTTTTAAAAATCTAGCATGATGAATTCTAATTTTTAAGAATTCTTATAATTTTGATTTCCATGGATTTAGCACCTTTTGGAATGAAACCTTTGTCGATTGTTTTCTTCTGCACATTTGAAATACCTTTGGCAATTAAAACTCAACACGAAACACATTAATATTGTTAGGAGAATACATTTTAAATCTTTTCAGATGTTCATTTGCTGAAAAATATTTCTTTACATTTTTTTTTAATGTGGTTAAATGAACAAATTTTAAATGACCATATTGGATTTATCTCCTTTTGGAGTGCAACGGTTTTGGATTTAGCCCCTTTTGGAATGAACCTAAATATGTAACAAAATTTTTTCAACTTAAAAAAAAAAAAATTTTAATGCGATATAGTGCATTTGATTCCCATGTCTGAGATGCACATAATTATTAATCTTCAAAAAAAACAAAAAACAAACAAACAATTTCGGTCAAAAATGGATTGAGCTCCTATTGGAATCAAGCTCTTCAATTGATTCTAGGACAACTACCCCCTAGACAACTACCCCCCGGACAACTACCCCCCGGAAAACCACCCCCCGGACGACTACCCCTCTAGGACATCTACCCCCCAGGACATCTACCCCCCAGGACAACTACCCCCCAGGACAATTACCCCCCAGGACAACTACCCCCGAGGACAATTACCCCCCCAGGACAACTACCCCCCAGGACAATTACCCCCAGGACAATTTTTCCGGGGGTAGCTGTCCAGGGGTAGTTGTTCGGGGGGTAGTTGTCCGGGGGGTAATTGTCCTGGGGGGTAGTTGTCCTGGGGGTAATTGTCCTGGGGGGTAGTTGTCCTGGGGGGTAGTTGTCCTAGGGGGTAGTTGTCCTGGGGGGTAGTTGTCCTAGGGGGGTAGTCGTCCAGGGGGTGGTTTTCCGGGGGGTGGTTGTCCGGGGGGTAATTGTCCAGGGGGTAGTTGTCCGGATACGCTTCAATTAATATAACTTTAAAGGTACAAAACCCACTTTCAGTACTTATATTATTTAACTACCCTTAAAGAAACTGAATACAATGATTCTAGGACAACTACCCCCTAGACAACTACCCCCCGGACAACTACCCCCCGGAAAACCACCCCCTGGACGACTACCCCCCTAGGACATCTACCCCCAGGACAACTACCCCCCAGGACAACTACCCCCAGGACAATTACCCCCAGGACAATTACCCCCCCCCCAGGACAACTACCCCCCCAGGACAACTACCCCCAGGACAATTACCCCCAGGACAATTTTTCCGGGGGTAGTTGTTCGGGGGGTAGTTATCCTGGGGGGTAATTGTCCTGGGGGTAGTTGTCCTGGGGGGTAATTGTCCTGGGGGGTAGTTGTCCTAGGGGGGTAGTCGTCCAGGGGGTGGTTTTCCGGGGGGTGGTTGTCCGGGGGGTAATTGTCCAGGGGGTAGTTGTCCGGATACGTGGTATGATAATGCCATTATTGTTGAGATAAGCATTATGTATTATGTTGTTGTTGTTTTTTTCTCTCTCTCCTTTTTCAATTTATTTTTCTTTTCTTTTCTTATTTTCTCTTGTTCTAGTTGATTGTTGTTCTCTTTCACCAGCACATATGTTGATTGACATTAATTTTATAAAACATAGTTATGAATAAGAAAAAAAGAATTAAAGAGTAAGAATATCTTGCGCCCTCAAAGGGCCTTAAGGATAAAGTGTACAAAAATAGCATTTGCAAAGGATTTACATTAAAAAAAAAAAAAAATGTCAACTTTGGGTTGCCTTGCTAAATTCATCCACTATATTTCTCCACATGGGTTTTCGTTATTTTTGGGCCCCATTTGACGAAGAAATGGAAACAAACCGTTTATCAATGTTCAAAAGCCAAAAGTCTATTGCAGTGCTCCCTTGCGTATTTTCCTATATGCAGAAGAAATGGAGTTTTTGCGGGTTAAAAATGCAAACTATCTAGCGCTCCATCGCTTTGCCCCCATTGCTTGTATAGTTAGGTACATTTTTTTTATGGGGGGGGGGGGGGAATTTCATTGTTTGCCACACCGTACCATAAACTCTAGGTATGCCTATATGGTTGGATATCGATCTGTTCGCCGATATGGTATAGGGGTAGCAAAAAGCAGTGCATGAGAAAAATAAAATCGCGTCTTTCGCACCGCTTTGCAAGTGTTATTTCTTTCTTAGATCTTAGTGGGGTTTTTTTTTTGGGGGGGGGTGAGCTGTTCTGCTTTGTTTTGTTCTTTCGCCAACTTTCATTTCAAAAATGGTTCAGTGGTTATCGGCCTCAAGGCCAGTAAAATGCAATCACCGTCGATCATTCTAACACAAAGTATCCTACCTGACTAGCAACTCCTGGAAACTTATATAGCCCAGGACCCGTATTCATAAAACCTTAAGCTAGTTGTCAACTAATTGCATAGGCTACAGTACATGGCTAGTTGCCAACTAGGCCTAAGGTTTTATGAATATGCATAGGCCCAGGCAGACAAGGCTTCAGAACACTACTGCCCCCGGACGCTAGATAACTTTACACCCAGACTTCATCCCGGGTTAAGTTGAGGTGGATTTTTTTTTCGACGCAATACTTTTCTCTACATTTTTCGGGGGGGGGGGGGCTCGGCCCCCCGATCAGCTAAATCCACCTATATAGGTGATAAGGTCGTACAACTCGCAACTTATGTTTCCATCTCATCTTATACTTCGGTCGTGTTCTTTAAAACATCTCTCATGGACTTAAAAATAATCTATTACAAATCTTGTTTAACAGAAGCAAATGGTTATTCATGTTCGTAGGTGGTTTAATCATTCTGATACATTATTTTGTTCTACAACATAAAAAAGGAACACAGTACTTATGCCTACACATCATAATGATTCAATGAAGTTTTGCAATCTTAGAAAAGGCATGCAAGCCTGCATTCAGTTATGTCAACTTCTGCTTTTATTTTACGTGCAAATATACTAACAGTTATTACGTAAGCGAAAATGTATGCGTCACACTCAAAGCCTTTCTTATTCATTATTCAAGTGAAAGTTTGGCATGTTTACTGAAGACTATCCACCCAGCCGCACCCCACTTTTCAAACAAAATCTCGGAGAGGGCCGCGCAGGCTGGTACCAGGAGGGGATTACCCCATGCAGTTTATAAAAGGCCAATGAAAACTAAGCTTTCAGCATTTATCAAATAGTTCCTGGATCTTACAACTGCTATAGCCTAAATGAGAATCTTCGCTCTTATTCTCCTTCTCGGCTTTGCCGGCTTCTCATCAGCTCAGGTGCTTGGGTTTGGTGGCTGTCCCAGAGTACGCGTCGCTCGTGAATTCGAGCTCGAGCGCTACTTCGGTCGCTGGTTCGAGATCACCAGGTTTTATACCTTCTACGAGGATGGACTGTCATGTATATCGGCGGAGTATCAACCAGGGGATGAAGGTCGTATCCGTGTCATCAACTCGGGCCGAACTCGAGATGGAGACGTGACGTCATCAGAAGGAGTAGCCTTCCAACCAGATCCCGACATGGCAGCAAAGCTGAAGGTCCAGTTTTCCAGCTGTAAGTGTTGCTTATGTTTTTGTTATCCCTGATGAGTATATGAACATTTTTTAGAAATTTCCAAAAGAATGCCATTTTAGACCTTTTAAGACATTTTTAGACCTTTTTTATATGATAAAAAAAAAAACAACATACAAACAAAAACAAAACATAAGAGCGGAAGATGCTTCGGAATTCAGAATTTCATGTTTATAATCATGCATATATCCTCAACTTTTCAGCGGTATCTGACATCACGAAAAAGATGCAGTGAAAAGGCTCCAATGGAATACCGTATGCATATTTGAAATAAAAAGAAATGAAAAGTTATAGCATATGTATAGACTATATATAACTCAGTGATAATGTCCCTGATTTAGTGAAATGATCTAACCTACACTAAAGGCGTGATATACAGCGTTGTAAATTGGGGGATTTGGGGGCTACAGCCCCCTTGAATTTTTAAATCACCAATATTTGGGCAACCGTAACCTCATATTTGGGCAGTCGTTGACTGATATCGGACAGCAAGGTGGTCTGTTGTAATTTCTTTCTCTCCCTCTCTCTCTCTCTCTCTCTCTCTCTCTCTCTCTCTGAGTCTCTTTCAACCCCCTTTCTCTCTCCTCTCTCTCTCTCTCTCTCTCTCTCTCTCTCTCTCACACACACACACCCTCTCTCTCGGTAATCAATTTCAATTTCAAGATACATCAAGTTTGTGACTAAAGGAAAATACGACATTCGCAAAAAAAAAAAAAATCAAGCTTTAAAAATATATTAAAAAGAATATTAGAAAACCTAAACTGAAAATAAAATATCAGTATCAATAAGAACAGTAAAAATTGTTCTTTTTCAGGACAAATAGGGAGGATTGACGTACTCATTACATTCATTTTGATATACCATCAAAAGTCAAAAGTATTAAGGATTCCATGACAAGGACAGACACTTCATATACTCGTCTCCCATTTCAACAGATGACTTTTATGTCTTTTTGATTATACTTTCATATGGTCAGTTATCTGCAAAAATATTGAGGGTTTTACTTATCCCAGATGTGTACAAGAAAGGCCTACATGTGAATTATACTTAATTAAGAAAAGCCACTTGTAGGCTAAATATTTGTAGAAATGTGAAAAGATACTTCAAAAGGCAACAATCAACGTATTAATTTATCTGAGATATTCAAAGC
This sequence comes from Heliocidaris tuberculata, assembly GCA_025618425.1. NCBI lineage: Eukaryota > Metazoa > Echinodermata > Echinoidea > Camarodonta > Echinometridae > Heliocidaris > Heliocidaris tuberculata. The sequence continues at coordinate 967,619 of CM046844.1, read as the reverse complement.
AGACGTATGCTATGTAATAGCTACTGAAAGGGGGATTAATATTAATATTTATAAAGTTGATTTGAGTGGAAACGTTAAAGTTAGAAAAACAGATTGATGAAAAGCTGATAATCCAACGTAAATATGAAAATTATGAATTTGTCAAAGTGAATCAGAAAAAGATCGGGGACATGTCTCCCTGTGCTCCCCCGTAGCTATTGCCCGATGTCATACCAGGCCCAAAAAATATCAGCTCAAAATATCAATTTTTCTCAATAATTTTCAAGGATAACAGGGGAGAAGATGTAACACATATAACCCGTAATAAATTATTATATCTCTATGAAGCGAAATGACTGGCAATATCTCAACATAGAACTGAACGACTTAAATTATATTTTGTTGTAAGTTGTTAGCTTCATGTTATGATTTTATTTCCATAAAACGGAATACAGATTATTAAGAGACATGCAATATTGTGACACAAATATGTTAAAAGTGCATAGGCCTGCATATGCACACATAATTATACTTACTTCTTCGTATATATCTACATTCTTTCTGATAAACATGTGTATGGTTTATTTTATCGTTTAGTGATTGGTGAATTACATTATAAATGTTTTTAGTGAAGTATCAGCGACACTTTCATGGTGGAGAAACTGAATTGTAGATTAGTTTTTCAGGGTTACACCATGTAATTCTTTCAATAAATGTTTTATATGTTTGTGAACAGAACATAGCTATGTATCGGTGATGTTTAATCTATTATACAATACACGAACCATATCCTATCATCAGATAGGGGAAATACGCTTCTGTACTACAAATTTTAAAACAAGGAAAAAGAAAATGGGCTGTCAGATATGCAAATTTGCCAACAGATGTTCACATTCATTTTCCAATAAACGAAAAATATATAAAGAAATAAAGAAAGAAAGAGGTCATTAACCTTTAGATTTGCCGACAGCCTATTAAAATGTAGAATTGGCGGACAGAAATTTTCAGTTTGGTGCGTCACGACTTCCACATCCCCTCTACCAATGCCCCACTTTGCAATGTAATAACCCCTTGTGCTCTCTTGCAGTAATAACCCTTCTACATGCACAATGTCATTCCCATCTCACAGGGCAAGCAGCAGGCGATTATTGGGTTCTGGATGTGGACTATGACAGATATGCTCTCGTACACTCCTGTTCGGAAGTCTTCTTTGGCTGGTTCAACTTCCAATCCAACTGGGTCCTTGCCCGTGATCGTAGGCCATCTGAAGATGTCATCGAGGCTGCCATGAGGGAGTTCGGTGAACAGGGAATCAATGTCAATAAGTTCATCAGGACAAATCAGAGGAATTGCGAGATAGAACCACCACGCCCAACAGAGAGGCCTGGAACTGACAGACCACGCCCATCTGAGAGGCCTGGAACTGACAGACCCCGTCCATCTGAGAGGCCTGGAACTGACAGACCCCGTCCATCTGAGAGGCCAGGAACTGACAGACCACGTCCATCTGAGAGGCCAGGAACTGACAGACCACGTCCATCTGAGAGGCCAGGAACTGACAGACCACGTCCATCTGAGAGACCCGGCACTGACAGACCACGTCCCTCGGAGGGGCCGGGAACTGACAGACCACGTCCATCTGAGATGCCAGGAACAGACCGACCACGCCCATCTGAGAGACCAGGAACTGACAGACCACGCCCATCGGAGAGGCCGGGAACTGACAGACCACGTCCATCTGAGATGCCAGGAACAGACCGACCACGCCCGTCAGAAAGACCAGAAACTGAAAGGCCACGCCCATCTGAGATGCCAGGCACTGACAGACCACGCCCATCCGAGATGCCTGAAACTGAACGACCACGCCCATCCGAGATGCCTGGAACTGACAGACCACGCCCATCCGAGATTCCAGGAACTGACAGACCTCGTCCATCCGAGATGCCAGGAACTGACAGACCACGCCCATCCGAGTAGGCACAATCATACGAGATACCCACTGGGTCTGAATATGCCAGGTGACGAGGGCGCTATATTGGCTGGATAATGATCCCTGGATAATGATCTCAACTCTCTTGATTTATTCATATTAATGTTTTAATCCAAACAAGAAAAATATATCAGGAAAAATAAGAAACTATAACCTAGCTCTACCCTTATAACATTGTAATAGGGTGTTGACCTTTTTTGCACAACATGGTGCTATTAAAAAATATTTTTGAAAAGGAAACCGGTGTTCCTTGTTTTACGAAAATAAAATATAGTATTTCATAGACATTGCCTGTTCCTAGTTAGAAACTTTCGGAGTGGACGTTGATATCGTAATTTTATATTTTTCAAAATAGTATTTGGCGTGTTATACATCATATTTCATCATGCTAATCAACTATCAATATCATTTTGTTTTCTTTCCCTTCAAAATGTAGTTTTTTCCTGTTTCTATTGCTGGTATTTAGTACACAATCGACAAGATTGTAAATGAACTGTGAACAAATGGATACAAATCATTAAAAGACAATAAATGAGTTAGACACTTTCTCTTCATGTTTTTTTTCCTTATAAGTACATTGTAACCATCAAGGTCAGTTTAGTATGATCCACAACCGGGCCCTGGAAAATTAAACATGATAAAAATCGACATAGTCCGCTGTAGAAATCTATCGTATCTACATTCTTGCTAAAATAATATTGATCGTATTTTATAGTAATTTGTGAATTTCTGTAATGTAGACAGAGTGAGAAGGAGAGAGGGGTGAGAGAGAAGGAGGAGAGAGAAAGAGAGAGAGAAAGAGAGAGAGAGGGGGAGAGAGGGAGAGAGGGAGAGAGAGAGAGAGAGAGGGAGAGAGGGAGAGAGAGGGAGAGAGTAAGAAGGGGGAGAGACGGGTGAGAGAGATTTCCTCAGAAATTATAAATTTCTTTTGATAATTCATTATAATAACTTATTTATATGTTCAGTGTACTTGTACACTTATTAAGAAAAAATGAATTTGTACATATGTTTTTCATATTTTCTGTTAAAATATCTGTAAAGCCAAGTTTCTGTTGGAAATGAAATAAACATGAATTTGAATTTGAATTTGAGAGATGGAGTGAGGGGAAGGAAAGAGGAGGAGAGACAGAGAGGGTGGAGGAGTTTGGGAAAGGAGAGAATGGAGAGAGGAGGAAAACGAGTGAGGGATTAAGAAAGTATGACAGTGAATTAATAAAAGAATTGGAGAGAGTGGAAAGAGAAAGGGAATGTAGAACGCATTGTCTCTTGGAGGTATCCCAGACTCACTAACTAGTCTGCAAGCACAGACCCTAATTTGACACTTTATCAGAAAATCATTGTGTCTTGAGAGAAGCCTAATTCAGCTACCTTCTGGTCGTGTCAGGAGCATATATAGTACATGGCCTACGGTAGTCTTACAGTGCAGACACCCTTTTACGACTGACCAGGGTTTGTGCCTGCAAACTCTCACTAACGGGGCAAAGAGAGAGGAAGGAAAACGTAGAAACTGGGCATTTCTAAATTACTTGAGTGTAACGATTCTAAGATGTAATCTGTCCTGGTACAAAAATAAATCAGTGAAAAAGACCAAGCAGTGACAGATAGAGGATTTCTTTTTCTTTTTCCTACCGGCACCCCCGCCCTCCGTGTAAAATTGAACCCGATTATACAGGGGCGGATCTAGCTTTTTTCCAAGGGGGGGGGGATTTGAGGGGCTGAGCTGGGTATTGCGAGGGAGCGTAGCGACCGTAGCGACCGAGCCCGAGCGAGCAAAGCGAGCGAGGGGGGAGGGTGTGGGGGGGGGGTATCCCCCCTCCCACAGTAGGGAGATTTTTCATTTTTAGGGTTGCCAGCTTGCGATTTTAAGCATACTTGCATGCTCTATTTTTTTCTCTTTTTTTTTTTTTTTCCTTTGCACACTAAATGTTTACTTGGCAGCCCAAGGGGGGGGGGGTTTTAAACCCCCCCTAACCCCCCCCCCCGTAGATCCGCCACTGTCAGGGTTGACCTTGCAAAAAGATCTTCAGGATCAGCTTGATCGAGAAAGAGGCATAAGATCATCATTATATCAAGCGTCCTTGTTTCACCCTCATTACGTAATAACGCTTCTCTGCGATGGCCCCTTTTGTTATTCTTTATTTACAGAACGAGTGCAAGTTTACCTTACTCTCGATAGTACCCCTCGGTGACACGCCCAACGAACACACAATCAATACGAAGAATGAATTTTATTTCATACAAGTTTCCTATATAGTACAGGAGAATTGCGGGGGCGGTTGAGGCCTCCCCTTTGAGAAACAACATTAATAAGTAAATGAATTTATTGAACCTGAGCATATCCGATGTATCAATTACAACACAATGAGTATGCAATATACAACATTTTACGTGCAAAATAAGCTTTTCTAGACGTTAAAGGGAAAGTCCACTCTAATATAGCAAGTTAGCTTTTAAAAAGCAGAAACATTGAACAAACAGATCTCTGAAAGTTTGAGCAAAATCCGACAAGAAAGTTATTAATTTTTGGAGGTGTAAGTCAATCAAACACAAATTGGTAGTTTCGTGACGTATCTTGCGAGCTCCTCTCCCATTCGCCCTGTATACTAAAAAAATCATAAATTTCCATTTTCTCTAAAGAAAATATGTAAACATACATGCAACCTAGATATAATAATTGCACATATGTTTTTACACAAAACCTGTATGAAACAAAATGTATTCCTTCATCAACAACTGAGAAGATGAAAATTTATGAGATTTTCTGTACAGCCCAAATGGGAGAGGAACTCGCAAGATACGTCGCCGAGTTGCCAATTTGTTTTTGACTGATCACAACTTCAAAAGTTCATAACTTTCTTATTTCTTATCGGATTTTGCTCAAATTTTCACTAATTTGTTTCCCTCATTTTACTGCTTTTATTCAAATCAACTTAACACTAGAGTGGACTTCCCTTTTAAGAAACCAGCGACTCTCCTTTCGGGGCTTTGGGATTTTCGGGAGAAAATGACTTGCGGGGAAAATCCGTTTCGTTGTACCTTCGAAAATATTTCGCCCCCTCTTTCTGATAATAACACCACCACCAAGTTCTTCTATAGCATAATAATAGCGTATACATGTATCACATTATAATAATATAGCCTATATCATAATATTCTTGTAAAGCGTATATATAACATTTTATTTTTGTATAGCCTATGATTTATCATAATATTCTTGCATAGTGTCACATTATAGTATGCCTGTAGCCTATATGATTTATCATAATTTATATTTCATGAAAGAGCATGTCTAGTTGATCAATTATGAGTATTTTGTTTTTGTTTATGTTTTGAATGCTATACTCACGATATATTGTTCTGTTTTGTTATAACTGTGTTACTCTTATTATTATTATCATTATTACTGTTCAGATTATTGATGTTATATTCGAACAAAATATTGATGGATATGCAAGTGAAGTTCAATGAATAAATACGTACATATTACATAATATTCTTGTATAGCGTATATCACATTACGTGATATTCTTGTATAGCCTATTCATCATAACGACCATGCACAGTATCTTTACCGGAGCCCTACTGGATCCACCATTGCAGAGCTCTTCCATAAACAAGGTCTCACCGGGTCTTGAACACTCCCAATACCCCAACTCCATCCTCCATGCGAGATCTTACCCCTCTTGTCTTCCTTTTCATCGCTGGGTTATCTAAGAGATGTATCAAATTACAAATCAGTTGGAGGCCTCGCCTCTAAATTCACGGACTCACATTATTATTTTTTTTTGGGGGGGGGAAAAATATAATGGAGTGGGAAGAGCGAGAAAGAGTGAGAGGAGAGAGAGGTAACCCCCCCCCCCCCAACATTATTCTTTTTCCTCACGGAATGTGATGTTTAAGTCTTTTTCTGCTTTCTCTGACTCTATCGAGGGGCGGGTCGAAGGGGGTATAGTTTTAAGGGCCTTTTTTTCGACATCATTTTTTGTTTCTTTTTATTTGTCAAAAATGAGGACCGCGGATAATGCGACCCCTGGATATGCCTTCTGGACCCCGTAACACAAAGGTATGCAATCAACTGCAAATGTAAAACAACGATTCTCATTGGTTAATGGTCAGCCTTTTGAACAATATGTGCTTGCATCAATGCTCTTGATTGGCCACTGCCGTTTTGCGATTTATTGCAAACTTTTGTGTTACGGGGCCCTGACCTGTTATCTCGAATAACGCTTCATCCGAACTTTTTATAGACCCACTTTTTCCCTCTTCGAATTGTGCATGTTCAGGGGAGGGGGAGTGATTGGCTGAGTGAAGAGAATGGATAAAATGACGATAATTTCATTTAAATCTTTTTTCAAACTCGACAGGGTGCTGATATTCATGACTGGTGATTGATTAGTGTTACTGAAAAAAATATATAGATTGATTACTTGATTTGACTTGTCTGCTTGATTGATTTATCAATTTATCGATATATAAATATGTATTTATAGATGAAATGATTTATTTGGTTATTATTTGGTTATTGTTATTTGGTTAACTGAATGATGGAGGTTATGTGATTGAATGATTGCTTAATGTATTCGGAAAGTGGTCAGTGTTCATAGCATAGGCGTACCGAGGGGTGGGGGATGTTTTGGGTGTTTAGCAGTATTTTAGGTGTTTAGAAATGAAACAAAATTTTTTTATTTTTTTTTGCTTGTTAGAGAATTAGAATAAACTTAAACACCCCCTTTATAAAATCCTGGGTACGCCACTTGTTGATAGTACATGTACTTGGATTATGAAGGGAAATTGCATATTATCTAAAATTCATTTCTTTATAGTACGAATGTCCTATTACAAATATCATCGTAAGTATTTTGATGAAAATATATGATTTAAAAGGAGAGAGCGACCGTAGCTTCAAGCTCCAATACTATTTGGAAAACATGTATTTCCCAACAATCAATATTTTGAAGTGAAAAGGGAAACTCCTTCCGATTTGAGGTGCATCAAAATGTTGATTAACAGATTAATTAAACGTGTCCCTGAAAACCCATAGTGCTTGTTTCTCTTGCCTGTAAAACGAGGGGGTAGCCTATATACCCATCGATACCTCGGTTCTGCACAACAGGCCTCCTAGATACGCCACTGAAAGAGAGAAAGACGAACAAACGATGAAATATTTGGTCCTTTTGATCTCAGACCAAAATAAGTTCAGTCAGCGAATATGAATTGACTACATTTCTAACCGTTCCAGTAATTTTTGCTATTGTGTTTCGTAGCATTGCCGTGAAAGCGTATAATTCTGGTCTGTACCCTATATAATACTCGAGATTATACAAGGCTGTGTTAGAGACGCTGACTATAACAGCGAAAGAAACATGTGAGAGTAAGGTGAATTCATGTTACACCAAGATCTGAACTATCTCTGGACCTCTGCCTCTCCTTATAATTACACGACTGAAATAGACAGTCACTACCACTATGCGAGTTTTCGTCGCTCTCCTCTTCCTCACCCTAGCCGGGTATTCCTCAACCCAGGTCATAAGCTTTGGCCCGTGCCCCGACATTCGTCCGGTCTACGATTTCGACGTCCACCGCTACGCTGGGCGCTGGTATGAAATAGCCAGATTCTATAGGTCCGACGAAGAAGGTTTAAGATGCCAAACGCAAAACTACACTGTGAAAGATGGCTACTTGCTCAGCAATGAATCGGGAATCGATGCTCAGTACGACCGGAGCTACTCATATCTTTTTCCAGTTAAAAACATATCTACATGGAACACAGGCATACTATGTACGTATTACACCCCCTTCATTTCTTCTTTATTCTGTAATCTTTACATAATTATATAGATTATAAAAATCGAATTATAGAGTAAAGTTTTATTGTGTTCTTTTGTAAGGCCGTTGGGCACTAGCGTATTTTAGGGGCAAGGGGGGCAATCTGCTCCCATGACAGATTTTCAACCATGAAAAATAGTAATAAATTACTTTTTCAATCATTATATAAAGCATTTATTTCAAAGGGAGTTGTAACCAATTTGCTTTCAAAACCTTATAATTTAATGAGATTGTTATCCTGAATGTGTTATCGACGCACTGACCCTATGTCCTTGATCACTAAGCTTTTATCTTTTGACGATATGCTAAGTCTTCATTCAGACATGTAACCCTTTTGAACCTAAAATGCAACTAAAACTCGACTATCAGATAGAAAAATGCCATAATTTCTCCTACCCTAGGAGGACTGGAGGGACACCCCTCACAGACCCTACCCCGTTCGGGCGCTCTGCTCCCTTAATAAGGTCCACCTTATGTAATGTCTGCACCCCCCCCCCCCCCCCCCCTCCAAGTAAAATCCTAGTTACGGGTCTGTAACTGTAAATGCTAACCAAATTATTTCAACCAAAAAAAAAAAAAAAAAAAAGATTACTCAAATTATTGACAAGATCTACGCGGCTTGATCTTTTGCCCTAATTTCGTCTCAATTTTCTAATATAATTTTCAGACTATGCCAGCGACGATCCTCTCAAATACGTGATACCATATGTCGACTACGGAAAGTACGGGGTCAACTTCGTCTGCACCGAGTATTTAAATGGTCTTATCAACGTCCAGTACAATTGGATCATCGCCCGTGATCGTACGATGTCGGAAGAAGACTACGACAGCGCTCTGAAGAACCTCGCCTCTATGGGTATGAACGTGAAGAAGTTTATTAAGGCGGATCAGCAAGAATGCCCTAACTATCGCGACGATGATCAATCTCCGCGTAGAACGGACGAACTTGAGATCGTGCGCGCACTACGGTTTCTTATATCGGAGCTGAATTGATGTAAGAAAGTAAATGGAGCAGCTCTGTCGCGTTCGTCCTGCAAAAAAATAACATTACTGACGCTGAGCCTCACCAGTAACTATATCAGATAATACATAATGTATAATCTGCTTATTTATGGTTAGTCTCACTGCCCAGTAAAAAAAACTTTTTTCTACATGTTTCTGAATGAATGAATAAACGAATTGAAATCCCGCCCCCCCCCCCCCCCCCCACTCAGGCGGTCAACCATACACATATGCTTGTTCCAGATTCTTAGAGATACCCCTTTTTAAGGATGGAAATGGGTTAGGATTTTGACCCCCTATCACGGGCTTTTGGAAGGGAAGCCAGCAAAATTACCCCCCCCCCCCTCCCCTATCACAGGTTTTTGGAAGGGAACCTTGCAAAATTACCCCTAAATGAAGGAAGAGTGCCGATGAATTTTGCGGGGGTTTGAAACTAACCCTATTAGGGACCCTATTTCAGGATTGTTCGGGAAAGATTAGAAAACTACCCCTAATTAAAAATATTTCGGGAAAAATGCTAAAAGACCCCCTATTTCAACGATTTTTCGGGATTTTTTCCCCCGAACTGAGCCCCTAAAATATACCCCTTTTCCCGAAAAATCGGGAACGCGCATGCGGTACAGATGACCACCTGAGTTGGGGGGGGGGGGGGGGGAATTGAAATACATGTGATATTCCCTCCCCGCACAATAGTTTTGTGAATTACAATCAAAATACTAGAAACAGGCACATTTTCATGCATGAAGTCAAACAGTATTTCAGAGCCATTTATGTCAAACAATTTACTTCTTTAAAATGCTTCTTTTTGCACTCTTTTATGTCGTATCATATCGAGATGAGACAATAAAAAATTGACTGAAATGAAATGATACTATAGGACATTTCATGCAAACGGCTGTTTTCTTTCATTCACCAACGAATTTACTGATTGGCTGATTGATTGATTGATTGATTGGTTGATTGATTGATTGACTGATTTAATAAATGAGTGAACAAATCAATCTTACCAATGATGGATTGATTCAACATTATTTGATGATTGAGTGGTTTTTAAAAATAATTATTATTGGTGGTTGGTTTGTTATTTAGTTGGTAAATGATTAATCGAATAGTTATTGATAGTTTAGTGATTGGTGAATGCATACCCCGACTTATTGATTGATCAGTTTATTGATGTGTATTCATTAATTGATTAATTTTTCGATTAATTTGTTGTTTGGTTAGTCGATTGAGCAAGAGATTGAGCGAGAGAATAAGTGCTTGGTTGATTGAGTGATTGATTGGTTAATTGGTCGATTAGATGGTTTATTGGTTGGTTGATGGGTTGTTGGTTGCTTGTTTTGTTGGTTGTTAGATTGGCTGACTGGTTGATTGGTCGGTTGGTTGCTTGGTTGATTGATTAATTATTTGGTAGAATGACTGGTGTTTGCTTGGTTGGATGACTGGTTTACTGGTTGGTTGGTTGGCTAATTGGTTGGTTTATTGGCAAGTCGATTGAATATAATTATATAGATGTGAAATTGATTCCTCGGTGTACTTGGAAAATTTACTGGGCTGGTGAATGGTTTTACCTCGAATTCAATGCTTTAAAAACTGCGAGGAATCCTTTATTGTATGTAAATTCCAATTTTAATTAAAAGAGATGTACTATCAAGGTAATTTTTTTCTATTTTGTTTCCTTTACGTGCAAATAATTATGGGATAGGCTAAACGTTGTTTCTGTATAGACATTATACTG